>ML814243.1:296308-344004 GCA_009831015.1 Picea engelmannii | reverse complement strand
TCCATATTTACTTCTTATTAACCATGAAAAAACAATAATGAGTCATATTTACATCAAACAATATTGGGTCCATTACCCAAACCTTTGTGCTACGGGGCTTTCTTCAAGGGTTGACATCAATGAAAACCAACCTTAATCAACAATCTCCCCCTTTGACATTGATGGCAACACTCTGATGCAATAAAGAAATCATATCACTCATGCTCCCCCTGGAACCATGCCTCTGTCCTCTGCATCTGATAATCTGCTCCCCCTGGAACCATGCCTTTGTCTTCTGCATCTAATAAATCTCTCCCACTTTGTCATCAATGGCAAAGGTATCTTTCCATTTGGGGCTACTCCCCCTGACTGAACTGTCCTCTTATGGTGCTTCCTCATGTACATCTAAGACATGTAAGATAAGCACTAAAAAAACATTTAAAAAGCATTCATTTTGGAGGAGAAATAACTCCAAGTCTTTGGCGAAGATATTCAAAGGATTCTCATGGAAGTGGTTTTGTAAAGATGTCTGCCACTTGTTCTTTTGTGCCCATATACTCAACTCTGATTTTCTTTTCTGCAACCTGTTCCCATATAAAGTGATACTTGATTGGAATGTGCTTCGTCTTGGAGTGCATCATCGGGTTTTTTGAGATACTGATGACACTTGTATTATCACAATATATTGGAATGGGCTCATCATACTCAACCTATATATCTATCAAAGTTTGTTTCATCCAAAGAACCCGTGTACAACATGTTGTTGCAGCAATATACTCTGCTTTGGATGTATATAGAGATAAAGATGATTGTTTCTTGCTTAGCCATGATACCAAACACTCACCTAAGTAGAACACTACTCCACTGGTGCTTCGTTAGTCATCAATACAGCCTGCCCAATCTGCATCTGTGTAGACAATAAGTGATAGATCTTTTCCTTTTGGATATCATAATCCAAACTCTTATGTTCCTTTGAGATATCTGAAGATCCTCTTTACTACTAATACATGTGATTCCTTTGCTGCTTCTTGAAATTGTGCCACCTATCCAACTGCCTGCATTACATCTGGTCTGGATGCTGTCGCATATAGTAGGCTGCCAATCATTGACCTATATTGCCTCTGATCTGTAGACTTCGAATCATCATCTTTTTTCAACTTACAACTGGTTTCCATGGGAGTGATAACTAGTTTGCAATCTTCCATTCCAAACCTCTTTATCATTTCTCTGATATACTTGGTTTGAGAAATAAAAATTCCTTGGATGATTTGACATATCTAAAGTCCCAGAAAGAAGGACAGTTCTCCTAGTAACGACATTTCAAATTCATTCTGCATGTCTTTTGCAAATTTCTGGCTTAACCTGTCATCATCACTACCAAAAATAATATCAGCAACATAAACTTCAATTAATAAAATATTACCTTGACTTATCTTGATGTAGAGGTTGCTGTCTGCACTTCCCTTTTTGAACCCTGCCTGCTGTAGATACTTATCTAGTCTGGAGTACCATGCTCTAGGAGCCTGTTTTAGACCATACAAGGCCTTCTTTAATTTACACACATAGTCCGTGTTCTCTGACAACTGAAATCCTTCTGGTTGTTCAATGTAGACTTCTTCTTCAAGTTCCCCATTTAGAAAAGATGATTTTACGTCCATCTTATATACTTTAACTTTTTTGGAGCATGCATAAGCTAAAATCAAACAGATTGCTTTCATTATGGAAATTGGGGCAAATGTCTCTTCAAAGTCGATTCCTTCAATCTGTGCATATCCTTTACATACCAATCTATCTTTGTTCCTTGTAACCTGTCCATCTTCATTAAATTTATTCTTGAAAACCCATTTTGTGCCGATCACATTCTTATTCTTTGGTCTTGGAACCAATTCCCAAGTGTCATTTTTCTCTATTTGATCCAATTCTTCATCTATGGCCTTATTCCAAAATTCATCCTTGCTGGCTTCTTTAAAACAGTTTGGTTCAATTGTAGATAAGAGTGCTAGGTGTGTTTGTTCTGGTGAATGGATTTTTCTTCTAGTCACAACTCCTGCAGCTTTGTTTCCAATAATCTGATCTGAAGGATGATTCTTTTGTACTCATTTTCTAGGTGTCTTTGGAGATACTTGCTGAACTTTCTCTTCTTCTTCTATCGAATTATCTTCATCTTCATCTTCCTCTTCTACTTCTTTTTCATCTTCTTCTTCGAAAAGTTGTTCCATTGATTTGTTTTCTTCTTCCTTTGATTCTGGTCTGCCTATTTCATCAATTGTTACGTTGATGCTTTCCACAACTTTATTTAATCTTAGATTGTAACACTTGTATGCTTTCCTTGTACTTGAGTAACCAACAAGTATTCCTTTGTCCACATGAGAGTCAAACTTTCCCATTTTCCATCTTCTCTTTTGATGTAGCATTTGATTCCAAAAACTCTGAAGTGCTTCACATTTGCTGGTCTTCCTTTCCATAGCTCATAGGGAGCTTTATCAATGTTGTTTCTGAGCATTACTCTGTTTTAAATGTGAACTGCTGTATGCACTTCCTGTGTCCAAAAAATATCTGTCAACTTTGAATCCATTATCATTGTTCGATCCATTTCTTGTACTGTCCTATTCTTTCTTTCAACAACTCCATTCTGTTGAGGTGTCCTAGCGACGGACAATCGCTTTTTTATACCATGATTGCTGCAGTAGTCCATAAATTCCTTTGAGGTGAATTCTCCTCCATTATCCGATCTTAAGCATTTGATTCTTGAATCCATCTCATTTTCAACCATTTCCTTGTAGATCTTGAAGTTTTCAAAAGCTTCTGACTTGTTCTTAAGAAAGAAAACTGCAGTCATTCTTGTATAATCATTAACTAATAACATAAAGTATCTCTCACCTTTTAAGCCTTTTGTTGTAGTTGGTCCAACTAGATCAGTATGCACAATTTATGACATGAGGGAAAACATAAAGCTATTAACAAGGTGAGGCATCAATTTAAGAGGAATCTCACGTTGTAACAGAAGACTATGAAACAAGACAATATTAATGAAGCATATGATATTGAAATCTAAACATTTACAGGTCTTGTATCTGCTGATAATTGATACAGAGGAAAAACTGTAGATGATTTAAATGACAAAACTAATAATTTCCACAGCAGAGGTTGCACTAAATTGTAGCCGAGCATTCATCAATTAGATATATGAAAGAAATATGAAAAGACGGGGGAACACATAACTCAGACGTGACAAAATTTGGAATCTTCAATCTTCATTTCTATTAATTCAGAGCTTCTTCAAAATTACTTTTGTAAAAAAAAAGTCCTTTTAGAGAAAGAAAAAGCCTTTTTTTAGTCTGCTCCCCCCTATCTATACAAAATCATTACCACTTGATGGTTAACGATTTCCTACTTTTTAGGGGAAAAGATAGTTACAAAACTGCAACCTTAACCGTTGCACGATTAACTTTTTGTCGGTCTATCATTTCAAAAGTATAAGCTTTCGAATGATACTTCACTATTTAGTTGAAGTCTCTCCCTCTTTTGAAGATATACATTCAATACACTTCTCCAAAAAATGAACAAAAATTCTGGGTGGTGTCGGAAGATCTTTAGTTTCAAATAGATAAAACTTTCTTTGTATCTTTGGAAGCTAGTCTTCAAAACCTTTATCGACAAACCTGATCACTTGCAATTTTAAATTGGGTTGTACCAGCCATCTATCTATTAGGCCAGCGTTGATTTCGTTCAACTGTGAAATCTCTGCCTGAATCTCCTGCAAGCCTTCTTTGCAGTTCAACTTCTATTTCACAATGTTTATCTACCCTAGTGGCTCAGAGCAATCATTTCTTTTGATACCTAACACTTTCTTATCCAAAGAATCAAAGATTCCCTCACAGGTGTCTTTGATTTCTTTGACTATCTTCTTGTTTTCGACTATGTTCGTTTCCCATGCCTTGAGCTTGATGTCTGCTCTTATCTGTTCCGTGACAGAAAAATTTAGATCCTTCGACATATCCCTGTTTCCCAAACATGCAACTGCTTTCTGGAAAGTATTCCTTGCATCTTTAGCCTCCTTTTCCAGTAAAATAATATTATCAAGGGATTTTCTTACCTCTTGAAAGTAATTCTGGATGATCTCTATTTTGGAGATCATTTCCTGTTGTTCGGCTTCTATCTTTGTATGTGCTTCTAGTGAGAGGGTCTGGAAAGACTTTAAGTCTACAACCTAGCCTTCTGTCAAATTTAACTTAGCTTGTATCTGCTTTACAATCTCCTTTTGTTGAGTAACTTGCACCCGACTTGCTTTTATCCTCTGGTTCATTTCATCCAGGCTTGATTTGAGTGATTGAATTTCTTGTCTTTCAACAGCTTTGGCCTGCTCTAATATTTTATTCATCTCTTCTCTAATGTTTTTCTCAGCATTCTTTATCTAGTCTTGCAATTGAGCTATTGTGTGGTTACTCTTCTTTATCCTTGATCTCATGTTCTCCATAGTAAAAAGGTTTGATGTTTCCATGGCTCCCATGGAGCCTTCTACCTCTGTAGCGAAATCCTCCTCTTCCAAGTTCTGACCATCTACCAAGGCTCTATGCTTATTCACCATACCCCCCTCTCTCATATACATATCTTATTTTAGGACAACCTTCCTCTTTTTGCTGAAAAAATAATCAAAAGGAGGGATCTCATGTCTGGAGATAGGGGTGAGGTCACTAACATATATGGCTCCCATCTCTGGGAAGCCAAAGGCATACTGTAAAGGGGTTAAGGAAGCTATGGGGCTTCCTAGTTCTGTAGATCTTATCTCTCCCATGACCTTAGGTATATTGACATCAATGACAGGTGATGAAGGAGGAGTGGAATTACTGGACTCGGGAGGTGTCCTGGGCCTCCTCTCTGCTTCCATCTCTGGATTTTCTGTCTGTAAGACCTCTTCATTTTGTGAAGACCCTTCAGTCTCCTGAGGAAATTCTTCAGGATTGAATTTATCTCACACCTCTTGTCTGAAACCTGGAGGAGTATCCTCTTGTTCCTGAGGAAGGGTGATTGCTTCTCCTTGCAGCACTTTGGGTAGACCGCTCCATCTATGCTTCTGGAAGGTCTAAAAACTAGCTTGCAAGTCAGACGACAATATCCGTACCCTCTCTAAGACTTCCTCATAGGTCCTAGTCCCTTTGAACATGTCATCACAAGGGGACTTCTCATGTTCATAAGCCTTCATATTACAGTGGGTCATATATTTTCCCACTAACTAGTAAGGGTCGTGCTTCCTGTGTTCGAGGTCCACCAATTTGACCTCCTCCAGTGATGCTGCTTCAACTTTGGAATGACCCAAGTTGAGAAGTGAAAATTTTCCAATATGAATGGGAAAGACTGGCCAAGACTTCTTTTGAGAAGTTTTTAGTTCTATCCCAATTTCACTTGTTACTATTTGATGAGCTATCTCCCTACACACTAGTCTGTCAGGGAGGAACTTTGGGAGTGCATGTGGAGGGATTGAACATCCGAAAACTCTGATATAGGAGAAATTATCCTCTATAAAATAGTTAGCAACTGCCTTGAGGGTTCCTATGACCAACTCTGAAATGCAGGGAGGTGTACATCCATACAACATCTGATGTAGTGGTATTACCACGAAATGACAGATTTCATAGAATGAGTCCTTGGCATTTTCTTCCCAAAGTTTAGAATGATATTCATGAATGGGTTCTGGGTAAGTTGGATTCCAACTCCAATTCATCAAAGGGAAAGGATTTGAGAAGCATATAACATCCATGATGTACGCAGAAATATAAAAGGCTACTGGTGGGCCATTGGATCTTGCAGCTTGATATTCCATGACCTCCTTCACTATGTTATAAGATAAAATCTTATCCTAATTAAAACTATAACCTTCTGTTGCCTCATGCAAAAGGGGTACCCATTCTGCAAGGAAATGGGTAGGACTTTTCTTTCCAAAAAGTCTACATAACATCATCTCCACATAGACCATATACTCGTTTAAAGAATCCGTGGCGTAAACACCATGGGTGTTAGCCTGAATTTTGCTTTGTTTCTCCACCAGTATTTAATTATGCTAGGATACGTTTGGTCTGACTCAAGACATTATTTCCTTTGAAAACCACTCACGAAATCTTTGTTATAAATATACTTGGGACTGGGGGATAATTTATACATTACTTGTACATGTTCCTGTCTGAAAGAGCCAATGACGACCCCTCGGTTGTCCATAATGCTTCTCGTCTGTATGTCGGTTCGTTCTAAGGCCCAATTGATCATGTCGTTATATGTCATAAGTCACGGCCGCGTAGCTATTTTGTGAAGCTCAGACTCCACTATATCTCAAAGTTTGTTGTCTGTGTCATGAGGGAAATTTTGATTTCATAATCCAGAGTCTCGAAAATTTGCGTCCAGGATTTTATGGAATCGATGGCATGCGATATTGTATCAGATATAACATCTCTATCTGGACTCGAGCTTTCTGCAACTTCCTCTCTTTTCTTGGGTGCCTTCTTTGGTGCCATGATATCTGCACTGGATCAGAAACCTGTTTATAGAGAAAATATGTATAAAACCAGATAAATGTGACTTGCTGCAGATGTAAAGGATAACAATGAAGTTCGAAATACAAGACCTTATTAACCTTTAATTTTTTGTTATAACGAGTGTACAAACAGAGATGACAAAAAGTTAATGCTTTTTAATGGAAAGATATGCCTGGAGATACGTTTTCGTGTCAAAACATATCTTCACTCATCCGTTATTAATACTGTCGTATATCGGCGATTTCGAAACTGGAGTTTCAAAAATCATTGCCTTCCTCAATTCCCGAAATGCGAAAGGCAACTTGGTTATCACTAATCCTGTTTTGGAAGCAAATTAACCTTAATCTTAAACCTTGTTTAGAGAAAACGCGATTTCACGTTTCAGAACTTCGGGGATCCTGTTGTCAGGGGATAAGTCATAAGAAAACCCCAGATCATGAAATTGCGATGGGATTAGTGAGGCGTTAATCACGTATTAGAGCTTTAATTAATCAAGGTTAATGATTAATTATCCTTTTAACTCTTTGGAAAAACGAGGATCAGGAGTTTGACGATTGAGAGTTCGAAAGCGCTTTAGTAGAAAGAAAAACCCGAATCGTGAGAGATTAAGGGAATGATGATTGGGTTTAGGAGCTTAGTTAATTACATATTAAAGAACGCTTTGTGGAAAGCGATGGAAAAGGTAAGCTTTATTTCTTCCCCCCTTTTTTAATTTTTTAATATGTTAAACATTTTCGGGATTTTGACACCAGGAAATTAGGATGGTTGAAGATCATACCTCGAGAGAAACCAAATCTCGAAACCCGAAAAGAAATGGAAAGATCTGATTCCCCTTTGGACTAAGGGTGGCTCCACGACTTAGGAAAAGATGAAGCTTTAGTTCCCAAAGGTAGAAAAATTTAAACTTTGTGTCAACACTTCCCTTGACTCTGCACTTGCTTTTGATATTTAGATGTAGACCTCAGAGGCGCCTTCTTCCCATCATATATTTTCATTTATATAGTATTCTAAAGGATGTGACTTTGAACTAATGTGTCTTTTGAGAATGAATTTCATATGAATATTCTTGAGTGATGAAAACGAATTTTAAAATTCTATGACATGGGTTTTGTGTAGAAAATTCCCAATTAGATGACAAATAGGCCGTTTCCATAGAAAATGTGCGAGGTGGATGGTACAAGCAGTTCTTTGAAGGAAACTTGCCTAGATTTATTGTTGTGGCTGCCTTCTAAACTTTCCAAATGAAACATCCACTTCAACAACAAATATTTGGTCACATATCCACATGATCAATAGCTATACACGAGAGATATGTCCTTAGTGCTTCTCCTATTAAGCACCTATTCTTCATGTTCTTACTCCATGTAACCCAATGCTGTGACCAAAGGATAAAAATGGCGCTTAAACTCCAATTTCCTTACACGTTGGTTCTTCATTGCCCATGTGATCATAACCTATGACCGGGAGCTGGAACCAAGTCCTCCGGACTTCATCCTTTAGACTATTCTCCCTTTACAATCTTTCAAATATCTCAAAGTTTGACCTACCAAAGTGGTCATAAAGTAATGTTGACTGCTTACTGTCGGTTGACAACTCCCCCTTACACTATGCTTCCACTGGCTTAATCCAATGGATATGACTTAATCAAGTGTTGAGATCGACGATCCTTATTTATTTTGGGTCTTTGGTACTCTGAGACTCTGGGATATTTACAACTCTAAAGTCGTTCAAGTCTCTCAGAGTTATACCTTCAAAGTGATTACGCCATCCTTCCACTGCTTGATCTGACAGCTTGTATTAATCCTGAATTATTCCCTGGATCTAACGGTTGCTGAGAGTTTTGCGATTCGACACTCCATAATTTATGACTTACCCTATCCTTCCACTATACTCAATCAGATGGTCGAGAATTCACCTGAAGTTCCTCCTTGATTCGATGGTTGGTGGGATTTCGAGGCTTCGGTGCTCTGAGACTTTGGGAATTTGTGGCTTACCTTGTCCTTCCACTATACTTGATCGGACAATCGACAATTCACTCGAAGTTCCTCCTTGATCCAACGGTTGGCGGGATTTCACAACTTCACGATTTCATGCCTATGCCTTGTCTCCAATAATCACTGAAGTGGTGAAGTTCTGGAGCCACAAATCTTTCTATCTTCTACTTGGCTTCGATCAATGGCTGACGATCAGTTTGATCTAACGATTGGGACTTAATCTCTCCCAGCCTTTGGCTTCACCTCTATATGACGGTCCTTGTCATACCCAAAATTTCTCAACTAGATTTGATAGCTCTCATTTATACGCCTTCTCCCGAATCTTTATTGCCCTGGGATCAATGTCCTTCAAAGGTTCGATTCCTCTGAGACTCCTTTGGATTTACACTTAAATTCCAACTGAACCACAATCATTGATCTGTTCCTTTGGTTCATGATGAACGATTGTCATATCTCTTGACTGTAACAAAGTTTCCTCACAGTTGATCTGTTGGGAATTTAATCCCAATAACACTGCCATAATGCATTCTTTTTTCTGAGCTTTGCTTCGACTTTTCCAAAGGTCTTAACATTGTGCACTCTGATTTTGAGCAACCTAATACGCTATGTCTCATGAGCTTTAGGTTTATATTGGATTCCTCTGCACCTCACACTCTGTCTTCTGTACAACCTACTACACTATCTCTCCTAAGATTTAGGATCTCAAAGACATATTCTTTCTTAATGATAATACCATATTGATCTTCTTGACATCAATGCCAACACCATAACACCATGTCCAACATTGATCATATTGGCCTTCTTTGAGTCTTGACATCAAATCCAACACAATACCACCATGTCCAACATTCTCCCCCTTTGTCATTGATGGAAATAAAGTAATACACATTTTTTTAATCTTAACTGGATTTTACCGATCATTCTCCCCCTTTGACAACAATGAAAAAAATGGATGTTTCCTTGCTCCCCCCGGGGTGACGCCCCCCCTGTCCATGTGCTCCCTTTCTGATGAAGCTTGTGCAATTTAAAAATATATGGACATGTCTCTCATTCTCATAAACTAATATAATAACTTATTCCACAAAACAATCATCTTCACTTAAACCCGTGTGACTCCCCCACAGTCCTTTTACTCTGCATAAATGAACTTTAACTTTTCTCCCTTAGAAACAAGATTAAATTTTCATCTGCTACTATACTGCTACTTCAAATACTTGAGACAGGTTTTAGTCGACCATGAGTCTTAATCCATAATATTTTCTATCCAGACTACTTTCAATGATGCATTAGATATCCTTTAATTATGTTTTCCCTTAGCTTCCTTTAAGAGTGTGCCAAGATTATACAATTACTACTCAAGAATTATCTTCATTTGTTTCCAGACTGCTCCTAATTTTCCATGATAGTAGTCAATTATTCGTTTATAACCCATGAGCCTCTTCATTTTGTTTTCTCAAATAGTGATATGGTTCAATGCCCATACAATCATATCTAACTTCTTCACATTCAGATATTGGTCATGCTCATATTTCTTCTCAAGTAGAAGTACATCTGATATTAATGTTGTTGTCTTGTAACTCCTCAAACCATGATATTTTCTTAATAACCTTTTGTTGTTGGTTGTAAGAGTCCTCTTCCTAAGCTTCTAATTCTTTTGGGAATACCTCATTAGGTCTAGATCATGCCACACTTTAGTAACATCTACAACACTTTGCAACGTTGTGTACTCTAAAACATATTGCACACTCCTTTCCCTTTCCTTTGTCTTGTTGACTTAAGGTTTTAAATATATAAACATTGATGGCATTTTGATTTTATTTTCCACATTTATGATTTCCCTCATCCCAGGGATAGCGAGAGTAACATTCCTCTATTCTTCAATACTCATGAGCTCATTACCAGGAACAACATTGAGTCTTCCCTGAATCCTCCTTCCTTTTTTTTGTTTGTATTTTCTTTTGAGGAGGAATTTAGTAGTTTATCAAAATAGCATTGGAAAACTTCCAATATCATCATCGCTCAATTATTTTGGTTGGTATTCTATTGAAGATTCATCATCATCATCACTATTTTGTGTAACATAAACTTCTTCATTATTTTCTTTAGAATCTTGTTTTTGCATTTTCTTTTCATTGGCTAATGAACTATTGATTTGTAGGACATCATCAAGAACTACAATTGTGTCATATTCTCTTTTAGGAATTCTCCTTTCTTGAGATTGATCTACTTTATATGCAAAACTCCGATTTTCACATTCCTTATTGGAAACTTCACCCATCATTCTTCTATTCTCAACTTTGTCAATTTTGGGTGCAATATTTTCTTCATCTTCCTTGTTTTGTACTCCAATTTTTCTTATCCATACTTTTTTGTCCTTATAATTGAGTATATTTTTCTTTGTGGACAACCTGCATTTATTGGTTATATGATCATAATTGTTGCATCTTTGGCATTCAACATTGACATTTTGTAAGAGAGATAAAGAGTTATAGTTTCTTTTCTTTGTATTGTTCTTATACCTTTGGACATTTCTAAGATTGTATCTTCCATAAGCCTTACAATGTACTGCGTTATGTCCAAAATTATTGCAAGAGTAGCAATGTACCATGAATATATGTTGATATCTATTACGGAGAAACCCTTTGGTCACTGTATTCCATTTGTCTTCCTTTTCTTTTGTGGGAGATGTTAATTTTTGCTTATTAGGAATATTGTTCAATGGTGTTGTCTTCACCTTTTCATCTTCCTTTTTCAAGAAGTTTTTAAGAGCATCTGCATAATTGATCATCCTTTTTTTAGTCTTCTATATTGTAGAGGTGGAATTCTGATGATATCCCAATCTTGTCTTGTCATTTGGTGATTTTTTACTTTTAAGAATAGTATCAAGAATTTTTGAGTTGTCTGTAAATCTTGATTTCTTCCTTTCCTTCTCAAGTTCTCCTTTTAGAAGATCAATTTCATCCTCTATCTTTTCACAGTCTTGTTCCCTATCATTGAGTTGTTTTAAAATGAATTCTTCAATTATTTTGGCTTCTTGGAGTTGAGTCTTCAAATCATTGATGTCTTTCCCCGTTTCTTTGATGGTCTTTGGAACTTCTCTTTCTCTTGACTTTTGTGCTTCTTTATATTCTGACAATTGTTCTCTTAATGATTTATTCTTCTTTTTATACTTCCTTAGCTCTGCAAGTGCACTGATAAGTTCTTCTTCAAGGTTTAATTCTCCTTCATCTTTAGAATTTGCTTCATTATTATCAACATCATTATTTTTCATTCCCATAAATAGAAGTTCTCCATCATTTTCACTCATGTCCGAAGAACTGATGTCTTCTTTGGAGTAGAGGTTTTTCTTTTTCTTATAAAATTTCTTCTTGTATTGGTATTTATCCCTTTTATGGTCTTTCTGGTTGTGGGATTATTCATCATCACTATCCTCCTGCTTGAGATAGGGACATTTGTTAGCAAAGTGTTCGATTTTGCCACAGTTGAAACATTTGAAGGGTAACTTTCCTTTATATTTTCTAGATCCTTTCTGGAGTTTCTTTATAAAGTTGGCCTCTTCTACATTTGATATGTCTGACTGATTTCATAAGATATATGCTCTTGATTCTTCTTTTCTTTTTATTCTTTGAAAGATGTTTCTCCTTTTTTCTGGTCTCTCTTGCCCTATTCTCATCTCATATGCTATGCAGATCCCATGTAGTTCGTCTACTATGAGCTTATCGATTTTTGGTATGTCTTCAAGAGTAGAAATCTTGGAATCATACCTCATGGGTAGTGATCTCAAGATATTTTGGACAATGGGTTGATCTCTGAGTTCTTCTTCTAATTCTCTGATTGATTTTACCAATTCATATACTCTCTAAAGATATTTTGTTATGTTCTCTTCTTCTTTCATTTTCAAGTTTTCAAATTGTGTTATGTAGGTTTGTAATTTGGCCTATTTGACCTTGCTATCTCCTTCATATATGACCTTCAGTTTGTCCCATATTTAATTTTTTCCGACTTAAAATGCATTACTTCATAAATATAGGATTGACTGATCCTCCTAGGATGGCATTGACTGCTCTTGCTGTTGATTAAGGTTGGTTGTCATTGATGTCAACCCTTGAAGAAAGCCCCACAACACAAAGGTTTGGGTAATGGACCCAATATTGTTTGATGTAAATATGACTCATTTTTTTCTTTTCATGGTTGATAAGAAATAAAGATGGATGAACTCCAAAGTGGTCCCCTTATGGTGAAATCCCTCACGAGAAGACACTTTGCGGAGTAAGAGAACCCATACTTAATTGTGGAATAATGAGATGAAGGATAATGAATTTGTTAGGTAAAATATCCTAGATGGATAGTGATTGTCATTCCATTTCTGGTGGTATGTGGAACATCACATAACTACTCACGGTTAGAGAGTTATGGCCATGAGAAATTGGAGACCCCAAGTTTGGGTAATGGAACCAAGTTTGTTTGATGGATAATAGTATGAGTTATGATATATTTTCAGATAATACTATTATATATGGATAGTACATGTCATTCCATTTCTGGTGGTATGTGGAACGTCACATAACTCCTCATGGTTTGAGAGTTATGGCCTTACGAAGTTGGAGGACCCTCATATGTCATCTAGAAGCCCCAAAAGGTCAAAGTAGTCAAAGTGGTTTAAGAGATTTTAAAAGGTAAATAATAAAATTAAGTAATGAGTGTATTATAATTCAAATTGACTACAAAATAAATTATTTCAATAATAAATTTAATGGAGAAATTAGAAGTGGGTTAACCCTAAAATAAGGAAAGTGGGGCCAAGTGACCTAGAAGATGTTTTTAAGGAAGCTACCTAGAGAGTATAAATAAGAGGCAAGGCTCTCTCATTTTAATCACACTTGAGAAGATTGAATATATATAGGTGTCTGAGGTAGCCAAGGATATCTAAGCTGAAATTCTGAGGGAAGGTGAAGAAAAGAAGGCCGAAATGAAAGGAAGGATAAATTCTTTTGATGGTGCTTTCTAAGATGTTTTGGGTAAAAATGTCATAACTTGTTCATAAAAGATCCAAATTCAGTGAAACCAAATGTGTTGGTTAGGGTACAGTTTGTATTATTTTGTGTCATAGTTTTAGATCAATTCAACAATTATTCCATGTGGGGCATGCTCTACAAGGTCACTCTCTAGAATAAGCCAGAATTCAGCAAGGTATGCCATTTTTGCTATAACTCCTTTTATGAGAGGTTCCAAGTAGTGACACCTGGAGGAATTGCATAAAACACACTGAAGAACAATGTGTATCAGTTTCATATCTTTATACATTACAGGTAAAAATCTATGATTACTTCAAGTTAGGGTTGTTGACTAATCCAAAACTAGGCATGTGAGACTAAAAAAAGTTTGATGAAAATGCTAGTCTCTTGTTGTTGAAGTTAAGGAAGGTTTGCAGGAATGTGATCATATACACTAGGTCTATTACAGAGCTACAAATCAGATTTGGATTATGAAATTGATGATGGCTTTTGGTTGAGGTACATGTTGAGTACATGGTTGAGACAAGTAGTTGATGAGTTGGCACATACATGAGGTGTATAATTGATGATGTTGGTACACATTGATGAGTCATAGTTGATGAGTAGTTGAAACATGATTGGTACATACTTGGTACAGGTTGATTATAGGTTATTTGGAAATTGGTACAGGTTGATTATAGGTTATTTGGAAATTGGTACAGGTTGATTATAGGTTATTTGGAAATTAGTACAGGTGGTGCATGGTTGATGCACTTGTTTATGGTATAGGTTGATTACAGGTCGTGGTACAGGTTTATGCATGGCTTATATTTATTGGTATAGGTTTACAACGATATATCTCACATTGACAGGTTGACAGTGGTTTCGTCATTTTACTTCTACTTCAGGGTGGCAGGATGGGGTAAGGACAGGTGGTTGTAGCCACCTTACGGTTGTAGCTGGAGAACATAGGGGGTTGTAGCCTCCTTCTGGTTGTAGCTAGAGAATTGGGGAGTTGGAGCTTCCCTCAGGTTGTAGCCTGAGAAACTAGGGGTTTGGAGCCTCCTTCCAGTTGCAGTTGGAAAACAAAGGAATTTGGTGCTTCCAATGAATGTAATTCTTCAAGACATATAAGAAAAACATTATGTGGTTTTCTCCCGATTTGGGTTTCCACGTAAAACACTGGTGTACTGTGTATGTGTATGTTTGTTCATTGCTTATTTAATCTACAATTATTGGATGATACTGATTCATTGATATAACACTTGGATTATATGGTTAAAAAGGATTAAAATGCTCTATTACTGATTCACCCCCCCTCTCAGTAATCCAACAATTGGTATCATAGCAGGTTCCTTCAGAAATCAGTTTAACCACTTAAAGGTAGATCATGGAGAGTACCAACTCATATAAAAATGGAATACCAC
This sequence comes from Picea engelmannii, assembly GCA_009831015.1. Lineage (NCBI taxonomy): Eukaryota > Viridiplantae > Streptophyta > Pinopsida > Pinales > Pinaceae > Picea > Picea engelmannii. Next base: position 329,083 of record ML814243.1, on the reverse strand, counting down.
AGTTTGATGGACAGAAGTATGCTTTTTGGAGCATAAGGATGAGAACATATATATAGGTACAGGGATTTCAAGTTTGACAATCAATTGTAGATGGATACATAGCACCAACAGTTCCACCAACAAATGACAAAGCAGTAAAACTCGGTGAGGATAATTCCAAAGGCACAAATGCATTTTTGAATGGTCTCAGTGATACGGTATTCACCAAAGTTGCACACTGTAAATCCACTAAAGATATTTGGGACAAGCTTCAAAATATTTATGAAGGAGATACAAAAGTTAAAGCAACAAAGCTCCAGACTTACAGAGGTCAGTTCGAACAACTAAAAATGAAGGAAGATGAAGATATTGCAGCCTACTTCTTACGAGTCGATGAAACAGTGAATGGAATCATAAGATTGGGAGAAGAAATTGAAGAATCTGTAATTGTTCAAAAGATACTAAGATCTATTCATATGAGATTCAACCCTAAGATATCAACACTAGAAGAAAGATCGTATCTGGAATCAATAAACATGGACGAACTACATGGAATCTTCATAGCATATGAAATGAGAATTGAGCAGGAAAATCCAGATGTAAAAGAAGTAGCCTTCAAGGCATCCAAAAGATCAAAGTAAAAGAAAAAGGAACAAGAAGAATATAGCAGCAGTAGTGACGCCTCGAAAGATGATGAAGAAGTGGCCAACTTCGTTAAAAGAATAAACAAGGGAACCAATGGTAGGTATAGAGGTAAGCTCCCTTTAATTTGTTTTAATTGTGATGGTATTGGTCATTTTGATAACAAATGTCCTCATAAGAAAAAGAGAAATGATGAAGGTTACTCAAAAGGAAAACACACATATAAAGGAAAAAGAACTACAAAGAAAGTTTTCAAGAAAAGCTTATACACCAAAGAAGACATCTGATCATCAGATGAAGATGAAGTCAGTGACAATGAGACAAGAAGAGTTCTATTCATGGCAGTAAAAGAATCTGACAAAGAAGACTCCGAAGAAGAATATGAAGAAGCCGAAGAAGAATGTGAAGAATTAGAAGAAGAAATCGGAGAGGCAGAAGTTGAATATCGAGAAGAATTAATTTGTGCCATATCAGTTATCAGAAGAGAAAAGAAGAAAAACAAGAAACTACAAGCAGAACTAGACAAGAAAAAAGACACTCGAGAACTAGAATAAATGATCACAAAATTGAATATTCAAATAGAAGAAGATAAAAGAATTGAAGAAGCACTCAAAGAACAACTAGAAGAAAAGGAAAAGATCATTGGAAACTTGGAAGCAGAGGTTGTCACACTAATACAGGATATTCAAAAGAAAAATATGCAGAATAGCTCAAAATTTCTGGATGACATTATCAACAGTAAAAAATCTCATCTTGACAAGTCAAGACTTGGATACAATTAGATAGAAAAGGGATCAAACTCCAAAACAACAGAGCAAGAAACAAATCCAAAGAGCTATGCAGAAACAATCGAAGAGGATAAGAAGATATACAAGGAATATTACAGGGACACTCCACCAAGAAGATTCAGATTTCAGAATCAACAACAAACAGATAGGCCTCAAGAAGAAGAAGGATTCACAAGAGCACCTCCTTTCAGAAGATATTCAACTCCCACGTATCAAACTATATTTTTTGGTTTATGTTATGCATGTAATAATTTTGGACATAAAGCTGTGAATTGCAGAGCTAACAACATGAACAATAACAACTTTGAGAGTTATACACAAAGGGATTATTCAAGGAGACCTAGTGACACACAAAGAAGAAGTTACAACATGTTTGAATCTTTGAGCACTGAAGTGGAATGTTACAAATGTAATAATTTTGGACACATGACCAAGGATTGCAGAATGACAGTCCCTCCTAAAGAACCTCAACAGACTAACAACAGTCACAGAAAAGAACCTCAAACAATGACATGGATAAGAAAACAAGATCAGTATAACAATGAAGAATGCACAGTCGCTCTACAAGCTAAGAAGAAGAAATGTTGATTAAGGTTGGTTGTCATTGATGTCAACTCTTGAAGAAATCCCCATAGCACAAAGGTTTGGGTAATGGACCCAATATTGTTTGATGTAAATATGACTTATTATTTTTTTTTCATTGTTGATAAGAAGTAAATATGGATGAACTCCAAAGTGGTCCCCTTATGGTGAAATCCCTCACGGGAAGACGCTTTGCGGAGTAAGAGAATCCATGCTTAATTGTGGAATAATGAGATGAAGGATAGTGAATTTTTCAGGGAAACTATCCTAGATGGATAGTGCTTATCATTCCATTTCCGGTGGTATGTAGAACGTCACATAACTCCTCACGGTTAAAGAGTTATGACCATGTGAAGTTGGAGAACCCAGGTTTGGGTAATGGACCCAAGTTTGTTTTATAGATAATGATATGATTTTGGCTATATTTGAAGGTAATACTATTCTAGATGGATAGTACATGTCATTCCACTTCTTGTGGTATGTGGAATGTCACATAACTTTAACAATTTTTAAATAATAATTTATTAACTTTGTTGATCAACAAGAAACTTCAGTAAATAACATCAATAAATATAAACTTAAAATACAAATTACAAGTTTTATATAAAATATTGATTTAATGCGCCAACACTAGGAGACAACAATCCCCTTGTTTTAGGGGACCAACCCTAGGAAGCACCAACTCCCTTGTTTTAGGGAACCAGCCCTAGGAAGCACCAAATCCCTTGTTTGAGGGCTCCAACCCTAGAAATCACTAACTCCCTTGTTTTAGGGCACCAACCCTAGGAAGCATCAACTCCCTGTCTTCAAACTTTAATTAGCAAAGGATACTAATCCTTCCTTGCTCCTCCCTTCCACCATCACTTCATAAGTATCTCCGTCTTTCTTCCTTGGACTCTGCACTTGATTTTGATCTTCAGATGTAGACCTCATAGACGCCTTCTTCCCATCATATATTTTCATTTATATAGTATTGTAAAGGGTGTGAATATGAATCAATGTGTCTTTTGATAATGAAACATTGCACCTCTTCATTTAATTAACACAAATGGTAACTTTTTTTTTATTAATTGATTTTCGAACACCAAATTAGATAGTGATTTTTGTACGAAGATTCTTGAGTGATGAAAACAAATTTTAAAATTCTAGGACATGGGTTTTGTGCATAACATGCCCAATTAGTAAACACTCAAGCCGTTTCCCCAGAAAATTGTGCGAGGTTGATGATACAAGCGGTTCTTTGAAGGAAACTTGCATATATTTATTGTTGTGGCCACCTTCTAAACTTGCCATATGAAGCATCCACTTCAACAAAAAATATTTGGTCGCATATCAACAAGATCAATAGCTATGACCGAGAGCTATGTCCTTGTTGCTTCTCCTCTTAAGCACCTATTCTTCATGTTCTTACTCCATGTAACCCAACATTGTGACCACAGGATACAAATGGCTCTTAAACTCCAAGTTCCTTACACACTGGTTCTTCATCGCCCATGTGACCATAACCTATGACTGGGGGCTGGAACCAAGTCATTTAGACTTATGCCTTTGAGATATTCTCTCTTTACAATCTTCCAACTCTCCCTGAGTTTTACCTACCGAAGTGGTTATAAAGTAATGTTGACTGCTTACTGTCGGTTGACAACTTCCCCTTATGCTATCCTTCCACTGGCTTAATCCAATGACTATGACTTAATCAAGTGTTGAGATGGACGATCCTTATTTATTTTGGGACTTCGATACTTTGGGACTCCGAGATATTTACAACTATAAAGTCGTTCAACTCTCTCAGAGTTATACCTTCGAAGTGCTTATGCCATCCTTCCACTACTTGATCTAATGACTCACAGTACTCCTGAATTCTTCCTTGGATCTAATGGTTGGTGGGATTTATGGGCTTTGGCACTCCGAGACTCTGGGAATTTGTGGCTTACTCTGTCCTTCCACTATACTTGATTAGATGATTGAGAATTCACCCAAATTTCGTCCTTGATTTGACGACTGACAGAATTTCAAGGCTTTGGCGCTCCAAGACTCTGGGAATTTGTGGTTTACCATGTCCTTCCACTATACTTGATTGGATGGTCAATAATTCACCCAAAGTTCCTACTTGATCCGACAGTTGGCGAGATTTTTCAACTTCACGATTTCGTGCCTCTGCCTTGTCTCCAATAATCATCGAAGCTTTCTATCTCCTGCTTGGGTTTGATCAATGGCTGACAATCAGTTCAATCTAAATGTTGGGAATTAATCTCTCCCAGCCTTTGGCTTCACCTCTATCTGACGGTCCTTGTTATACCCAAAATTTATCAACTAGATCTGACATATCTCGTTTATCTGCCTTCTCCAAAAGATTTATTTCCCTTGGATCAATGTCCTTAGAGGTTTGATTCCTCTGAGACTCCTTTTGCTTTACAATTGGATTCCAACTGAACCACAATTGTTGATTTGTGCCTTTGGTTTGCAATCAAAGGTTTCCATATCTCTCGACTGTAACATATTTTTCTCATAGTTGATCTGTTGGGAATTCAATCCCAATAGCGCTACCATAAGGTGCTCTTTTTCTTGATCTTTCCTTCAACCTTTCCAAAGGTCTTAACATTGTGTGCTCTAATTATTTGCAACCTACTACGCTACCTCTCATGAGCCTTAGGTTTATATTGGATTCCTCTGCACCTTTCACTCTGCCTTTTGTGAAACCTACTATGATATCTCTCCTGAGCTTTAGGATCTCAAAGACATATTCTTTCTTAATGACAATACCATATTGATCTTCTTGACATCAATGCCTTACCATAATACCATACCAACATTGATCATATTGGCCTTCTTTGACATCCATACCAATACCATACCACCATGTCCAACACTTACACCATCACCAAGATTTTGGGAGACAATGATTTTGAGTTAAGTATTCTCCCATTCCTTCGATTACACCTGCTAGTATTCAATATGTACCTCCTTCGGCCACATTTTCCACCAATGTTGGACACATCGAAGGTGACAGACTAGATGACACCTATAGAGCTCAACCCTGATTGCATGGAACAAGAAACCATTGATTAGATCATGGACACACAGGTTAAGGGAACTCACCAACAGAAGATCCAAATCTATTGAGTTATCAAAGCAGGGAAGGTACAACACCAAGGCAAGTGACTCACCAAGCGTAAAGTTCAACATAAGTTTTCCCATTTGATGGGGGAAGTCAACACAATGGAGACCATTGCTTCATAAGGGGGGATGATTGATCTAGGTGGACATCAGTGGCCACCCACCTATTCCACTGGCTGAACATGCAGTTTCCATTTTGGAAATTTTTATATAGCTTTCTGGGTCCCAAACTTTCGGGGTCGTTTTGAGGCCCTAAATGACATTTTTTTTGACGTGACAACACCCCAAAAATGTTGAAGTCCTATATTGGGTTGTTTGTATTGTGTACTCCTCAACTAGACCTTTCTTAAGAGGTATCAAGCGCCCCAAATGGAGATCGTATGCAAAAGGTACACCATAGGGAAGTTGACATATCAACTACCCCATCAAGGCCCACAAACCTTTCGATGTTTCATCTTACGGGGTTAGGGTTTTGGATGTTTAGGTTTTCTCATTTATGCTTTAAGTTAAAAAGGCCTTGGGAGCCTCATTGTAATCTTCTTCTTGCGAATGTGCATTGTCGTCACATCTCTTCTCAAAGATAAGCTACCTCATCTGAGTGTAGTGTTCGCTGATTTATCTCTGAGTGTAGTTTTTGCTGATTTATCTGCTCATGATTGTTACTATCTCAGTGTGTCTTTGGTTTAACCTCCAACCTTTTGATTTCTAAGAATTTATGATGTTTTGTTTGGATTTTTGAGATCTCTCTCTTCCTTTCTTTGAGTCACTCTTCTTCGTTGAGATTTGGAGTCGATCTACTACTTTCTCATTTATTTGATTGTATGAAAGTTGTTGTAAGAAAATTCAGAGATATATGCATTGTTCCCTTTGATCTTTGAGGTCATTTGTCCCAAGCAATTCCTCCTGTTTGAGTTTTTTTGGTTTTCCTTTTGCAAATTTGGTCTTCTTTTTATTTCTTGTTTGATCACAACGAGAGTGTGTTTTTTGTTTATGTGAAGTTTGCTTCCGATTGCTTAAATCTCATAGATTTTCAAGTCTGATTGACATAGGAAGCTTTACGTCAAGCTGGTTATCATTCACATTTAAAACAAAAGGATATATTTTCATGATTGGTTTTTGGATATTAGAACCATTTTCTGAATATTTTAGAATTATATTGGATTCTTGATTGAGAATAATTGCATGAGGTTACTGCATATTAGTGTTTGACAATGAAAGGAAAATTCCTTCTCGTTCCCTTAAATAGACATTCATTGAAATAAAAGATTGCTTATCATTTCTTGTGAATTTTTTGGGAATCGAGTTATAATATCATCAGTTTCACTCTGATACACCTCTGAGTAAAGAACAACACAAAATCAACGCTAATTAAAATTGATCTAGAACATTTTTGTTTTTAGAATCTTCCACCAACATTAGACTAGGATTAGAGATTTGGATTAGGCTGTGAGTAAAAATCTCCAAAGCATTCAAAAAAAACATTAGCATCCTGCGATAGGGAGAGCAAATCCAATTTTCGTATAATTTTTCTGGGATCCCCCTCTCACATAGGGGTTACACATGAGGTCGCGTTTGGGAGAGTTACAGAGATTATCCATTCGTGGTTCAACCGTTCATAGTAGTCATATCGTATATTGGGGGTCCTTCTTGAGGTTCAGCTGTCTTCATTTGGTCTTAGTGCTTCGTGAATTTCAAATCCTTTCGAGGTCCTCTGGAGTTCTACCGGTCCACTTGTCCTCATTTCTCTCGAATAATTTCATACTTGTTATCCTGCCCATACATTCAGATTGGACTATCGAATGTACCCGCACAGGGGATGACTGCGAGTTAGTGTCCTTAGTAGCCATAATATTAAGGGTCTTTACACAAGGTGACGGTGAAGGGAATTCTTCACTGTACTTGGAACAAATGGTGGTCAAACTCACTCGGGCTCCTTGGAGGGTAAATCCACGATTACTGTGTGGAAGCTTGCACCAAGGCATAAGTCCGTTAAGTAGGTCACCATCGTAACTGTTCCACCCACTCATATCCTAGCCCCTTCTTGAATTGATCACGCGATGTTGGATTTCATCACCAACTAGTACGATCATTGAGAGAAGGTTTGTTTGCTTGTTTGTATTCCTAGATTTTTTAGCGTGTGCGGTTATTTTTAAATATTTTTTCAAAATTGATCTTGTGGACGATAAAGGTCTTCGTCTATCACGTAGGATGCAAGGGATGCCTCCAAAAGAAGGCTACCAACCCTTACCTCCTAACTCAGCAGAAGAAAACTACCATGGAGAGGTAGAAAATCAATCTGATGCTCAGAGTATTGCTACTCCTCTGTTAGAAAATTTAGAAAGAGATTTGGTTACGGTTGAAAATCCCACTCCTCACACTACACCTATGTCGACAAATCCTCTCAAACCATTTTTTCTTCGTTTGGATTCACTCGGTAACATCATAGAAGAAGAAGTCCTAGGTTTACTTGAGAAGCCAGTTGTCGAGACATATATGGGATCCACAAAACTAATTTTGACTATAGGACTCCTATTCGTCCCACTACTGTAGTAGATACACATCACATACCTGCTCGTTCTATATGGAGGACTTCATCAGGACGTGATCTTTATGATCATTTTGAATATATTCAACAACCTATTAATCCTCATGACCCTCCTGCTGTTGAAGTAGGACCATCTGATCAAACTATTGATCACCCCATCGATCGGGTCATTAATTGTTGGCCCTCGACCAAGTTTTGAGGAACACTTGGTCATATTTGAGCGTTTTGGACTTTGACATCCTATCAAAGAGGGAGTTCTACGCAAAGCAAAGATCATGAGATCTCAACCCACTTTTGGGGCCTTTTTGGGTTTTGGGTTTATGTAATGGGAAAGGGATGTCGACCCGTGGGTTTACCCATGTTTAGGCCCATTTTTGTAATCTATAAATAAATACTTATGAGGACAGTAGAGAGAGATTAATAGTAGTAGTACATCTATGTGATGTATAGTTAATGGCGTAGTGCTAGTAACTGGATCTGTGTGATCTGCTGCATATTGTAAGTGCTCTGTGCATGATTTTAAGAAGCTTTCCAAGCTCTGTGCAAGTTGCTGTAGTTTAGTGCTGAAGTGCAAGGAAGAAGGATCTAGCGAGCTGTGCAGATCTTCTGTCCTGTGCGAAGTAAGGATTATTGGAGCTTTGTGCTGTAACTGCTTGACCGAGATAATAAAGAAGAAGACTTTGTGGACATAGCCCCAGGGTGGGGGTGAACCACGATAACTTTGTGTGTTGTGCTATGTGCTTTGATCTGATGCTAAATACCTTGATGTGTTGAGATAGATCTAGTTATTCTTTGTTCTTATAAGATGCGAATGAATGTTAGATCTGATATATAAATTGCTCAGTGCTTGATCTGCTAAATCTAATATATATTTCTGTGGCTAAGTGCTGAATCATCTTTAATATGAGTATTCACCTCAAAGCTCTGTGCTGTCTGTGAAGTATAATAAGGTTTAAATATTGATGAATGATCTATGCTAAGTGCCTTGTAAAAGATATAATCACATATCGGTGTCCTAGCTAAGGTTGCAGACATCTGAGTCCTACAACCACCCCTACCTCTACCTCGGGTGAGACTTCATCTGCTTCGCAGATGTTGCTGAAAGGGCTGGTAGTTAGGGTTTTGTTGGTGCGCTCTTGAGCATTGATCCCCAGATCTTCCCTTGTGCCAACAAATGGTTCCGTTGCCAGGATCTGAAACTGTGATTGCTAGGAACTGAGGAAGAATAAACTTTGTGCAAAAGAAAGCTCTGTGAATAGATCTGTTACCCTAGTGCACAACTTTTTACTCAACCTGTGAAGCTTTGTGCCCAGAATAAGGTCAGATATGAAGAAAGGAAGATTAGATCTGGAGAAAAGAAGTGAGATCTGAATGCTCTATGCTCTAAGAAAAGTAAAAGTGGAAATTTCTTAAAGAAAGAAGTCAGATCTATAGAAAAGAGGTAAGATCTGTAAGCCATGTACTCTAATAAAGGTAAGAATTTTCAAAAGTTCTTAGATCTGGAAGTTTTGTGATTTGTATAAGTAAGATAAGTGAAAATTTTTGTTTCTAGAACATGGATCGAGGTGTGTTTGATAAATTCTGTCCTAGCTTGAAAACTAGGGCATTAATAGATGAAAGAAAGTTTGATATGAATAGATCTCATAAGTATAATGATAGATATGTTATACCTATGCATAGAAAGAATGTCTGGACTAACAAATGGTTGCAGGATCCTAGAAATATTTTTTTGTAGGCTAGTTACCATGACTCTAGCGCGCAATACAAAAGAATTTGGGGATCATTTAAGTGAAAGAGAGGATTAACTCTTTGTTACAACTGTAGAAGATCGGGACATTTTGCTAAGGAATGCCCTGGGAGAAAACCTAGTTGCCTCTGTTGTAAGGATATGGACCATGAAGTACTGTATTTCCCTAGAATGATTTCTAGACTTGAAAAGATGAATATGGAGAAATCAAACCCTGAAGGAGACCAAGAAACTAATATTATAGAAGAAACCCAACAAGAATCAAAGAAAATACTAATATGGGTAAAAGAAACCCTAAAGAAGCATAAAGATGTCCGATTACCAGAGATCTTCAAGGATAAAGAGAAAGTCGAAGCAAGAATAGGGGACTTCAACATTGACTGTATTCTTGATGAAGAAACACAAGTGAACATTATGCTAGAAAGAACTTGGGAAACTATAGGAAAGCCTGCCATGATCCCTTCCCTAGGAGGAACAAGTCTATTCAGAGGAAAGCTAGTAAACCTATGTGGAAGGCTCGCCCAGATACCTATGACTGTCAATGGAACTTCGACAGAGGAATACTTTGAGATTATTAAATTTTTTGAAGACAACGCCCTGTTTACCATGCTCATAGGAAAACCCTGGATTGATAGAGAACAAGCCAGACGAAACGAGGAAGAAGAAGTTTTGGAACAGAAGATACAAGAGTTAAAAGACTTTATGACTAGAAGGATCACACACTTGATTGAAGAAAAGAAGAGACGATTATAGATATTTAGTCCTAGCAACCCTGATGTCACGGTTAAGAGAACGCTAGAGGATCCGCAGAATATTGAGTTACCTATTTTCGATACAGAAGAAGCATTACCCAGGAACCCTAGGAAGGAATTTCAACAACGCAAAGAAACTAAGACCACAAAAGATAAGCACCAGAATGGTAAAAGCATTACTGATATGAAGCTCACTGGGAAGAAGGCTAGAAAGTTAAGAAAGAAAAAGGTTAATACTGTAGGGTCACAAGAAGTTCTAGAGGATACTTCACATAAAGAAACATTGCAGAATTGGAGCTTCACCGAGGTATTAGAACAACGACATAGAGTACTTCGCCATGACGAAGCAATATAGCCGTTGGGGACGATATATCCATTCAACTTCTACTCCGAATAGGGAGAAAAGCAATAAAGGTTCGTCATCCAACCGTTGAAAAGAACCATAACGGATCGAACAAGAATTAATGAAGGATGATACCTGTTGCATGCAAACCGTTGCTAAGCTTCCCTACTTAGTCCATCACACCACGCATCGAGAATACTTTTTGCTAACTGAGAGTTTGAGCACGAAACCTGAGATTAACTCACCTTGAGATCATTACCTTGTTTCCATACTATTCGCTATAGTCCCTGAATTCCTTTCGCACCCGAGCTAGCTGACCTGAGCTTGTATGTCGGATGAGATCAATGTTGCTGAGAAAATAGTTGAAGAAATTTTAATCAACTTAATGATTGAGAGAGTCATGTCGGAGCGAGGAGTGTCTATAGGTGTATAGGCATCATCCTTGGGATCATTTCCAGCTTCCCCCTCCACTGCTCGAGTAGAACCATCCCGACCGCCTTCGGAAAGACGATCTAAGCTCGGAAACGACTTTGGCACTGTGAAGATGATCCCAAGTATCTTGCCTAGATACATCCCACCTCTAAGCGAAACAGTGAATCGAGACACTGTACCCAGAGACTTTGACTATGCTTTGGTCATTGCGTACCTCCCAAAAGGAGTGTGTGCAGTTTGTGCTGACCAGGATAAGATCACTGCACTTAAATTCAGTGAATTTAACCTTGGATATTGCAAGGTTTACAGTATGCTAGCCCTGCACAAATACCTAACTATCAAAAAAGGAAGGAACCCAAAGATTGTCCCTTAGCAATGGACTCATAACCTTGCGCAGTCGACCCTCCTCAATGTAATGAAGATTCCTCACTTCGGGAGGCATCAAGAAGTAAATGCATGCGTCAGATTGTTGTTGTCCTGCTACCACAAAGGATACCTATCGTTGGATTGTCGCATCAAGGTGGATCCAATTTTGATCAATCAGATCACAGGGCTAAGCATGCAAGGCCCTAACCTGCAAGAATTTTACCCAGGAAAGACCGCAGATTGCGCTCTCGCCCAACGAATAAAAGACACATACGACGATGTAGAGAAGGGAACACGAGGCTACAAGGTAGCCTCCATTGAGAATGCAATAGTGGGCCTTGGTTTCCAGATGATCGCAGGAAAGTTAGTCCGAAAGAACAGACCCGCACATGTGACTGGTTTGTAGTTGACCTTGCAGGAAAGTGCACAGAGGGACTACAAATGAACTAGGTGAAGTACCCGGTAAATCAACTCGAGCTTAACTATAGAGAAGCGCAAGACCAGGGGTATGAGTTCCACTTTAGTTGGTTGCTCATACTCATCTCTTTCATCACCTGGGAGCTACCAGTAGGTGCCACTTTTCCAGAGATCGAACCCTTCGAACCACTGGCCGTGAAGTTCTATACGTTGTGGTACTCCAGTGACATGAACACGCAGTGGCAATCCAATGCCGTCTTCCACGCTTATTACAACCAAGTGAAGAATTCCATCTAGTCTACACCGCACCTCACACCAAACACACTTCATAGGTTTCGACCTTTGATCAAATTCAACGCGGACCGCCACTTCACCTATATCACAACGTGTGTTGATGAGCACTAACAACAACTCCAGTCGTACTACAAACTGACAGACAAAGACTTGGAGCAAATTACCAAGGAATGGTCGACGAACCTCCTTGTTCCAACAGACCCCACAGAAATATCCAACGTGGAAAACCCTAAAGCTATAATAGATACACCTGGGACGAGCAAGACTAAGAAGAATGATTAATTTCAAGACATCCATAGAACATCCACGAAGACTACTTCGTTCTCACCTACACAGGGAGGTGATGGTGAAGAACTAGGTGGCACAGAGGTTGAGGAAAACAAAAGCGAGGTTACTTCGCCTAGAGAGGTGGAGGAGTCCTCTAAGAAAAGGAAGGTCACCCCACCAAAGCCCTCATCCTGGAAGAAAACTAAGGCCACCCGGACCACATTTAAGACTACCCTCACATAGGATGACTTCGACTTCTTGATCGCCGTGCTGAATGATGCCTCACTAGAGATCGTAGAAAGACAAGAAGCGAAGCAGGAGGAGATATTCAACCGACTTAAGGGTGAACCTCAAGTAGTGAAACATGCATGACAACCCATTTAAGACATTTATACTACTCCCTTGATGATGGGAATAGAAGGAACAAGTGATGATCCCACTCAATTGCACCAGATCACCGAGAAATTTGAAGCGCGCCTTCGATGAGCTCAAGAAGACACAATGCAAGCCACTCAGGCTTTGGCACAAGTACAAAGTGCACTTTTAGTAGAACAAAGGAAGCTAGAACAAGAACAACTTGCCTTACAAGAGAAGTGGGAGGAGGAGAAAGAACAATTATAATAGAGAAATGGCCAATTGCTAGCAGAGCACCTTGATGTACAGGAACAAGTTCACAAAGCACTTCGCTCTGTGACGGTCATTGAAGTGAAGATTGAAGAACGTGTCTCTCAACAGGTGACACGACTTGAAGAAATAATCCAACAAATTCAACAACGCATCACAGATTTGGAACCTCGTACCATACCCGAGACTCCCCAAGAAGTAAGAGATCTAGGAGAGGCAACTTCTCGTAACGTAGTTGACAGGTTAAAAACCTTGGCTTTGGAATGTAAGCAGCTGAGAACTAGAAGCGCCCAAACTTATGAGAACCTCACAGAGAACCCAGAACTGTAGACATTAGAGACGTGGCTCCAAGAAGCCAAGCAACATGCAGATATTCTATAGGCACAACTGAAGGCCTTGAGCCCAGTCGAAAGAATGAAGCGATTTCCAGAACAACGCACCGCCCAATAGCAGGTCCACATGCTACAAAGTAAAGTGATGGAAGTATCTCAACGACTTCAACCCCTCCAGGATAAAGCATGCCAACTGTTCACTGAAGTTGAGAGCCAGGCAGTCGAACTTGAACAGGTTGTTATCACTGCAGAACAATGCATGGAAGGAACAGTAAATGATGCAGTGATCCAGGAGTTTATTGAGCAAGAGGTTGTCGCACAGTAGCAGGTCGAAGTAACTCCGGCCAAGATCGAGACATTCGAAGTAGATTTGATTAGACTAAAGAGACTCGGGATGAGTCATAGGTGAGTGTTGGGGGCCTGTTGTCCCTCGACCAAGTTTTGAGGAACACTTGGTCATATTTGACCATTTTGGACTTCGACAGCTTGTCAAAGAGGGAGCACCAAGCAAAGAAGAGATCATAGGATCTCAGCCCACTTTTGGGACCTTTTAGGGTTTTGGGTTAATGTAATGGAAAAGGGATGTTGTCTCGTGGGTTTACCCATGTTTAGGCCCATTTTTGTAATCTATAAATAGATACTTATGAGGATAGTAGAGAGAGAGTAATAGTAGTAGTACATCTATGTGATGTATAGTTAATGGCTTAGTGCTAGTAACTGGATCTGTGTGATTTGCTACATATTGTAAGTGCTCTGTGCATGATTGTAAGAAGCTTGTAGAGCTCTGTGCAAGTTGTTGTAGTTTAGTGCTGAAGTGCAAGGAAGAAGGATCTAGCGAACTGCACATATCTTCTGTCCCGTGCGAAGTAAGGATTATTGGAGCTCTATGCTGTAACTGCTTGACCGAGATAATAAAGAAGAAGACTTTGTGGACGTAGCCCCAGGGTGGGGGTGAACCACAGTAACTTTGTGTGTTGTGCTATGTGCTTCGATCTGATGCTAAATACCTTGATGTGTTGAGATAGATCTAGTTATGCTTTGTGCTTATAAGATGCAAATGAATTTTAGATCTGATATATAAATTGCTCAGTGCTTGATCTGTTGAATCTAATCTATATTTTTGTGGCTAAGTGTTGAATCATCTTTAATCTGAGAATTCACTGCGAAGTTCTGTGGTGTCTGCGAAGTATAATAAGGGTTAAATATTGATGAATGATCTATGCTAAGTTCCCTATAAAAGATATAATCACAGAACAATGTCCCAGCTAAGGTTGCAACCATCTGAGTCCTGCAACCACCCCTACCTCTACCTCAGGTGAAACTTCATCTGCTTCACAGGTTTTGCCAAAAGGGATGGTAGTTAGGGTTTTTTTGGTGCACTCTTGAGCGTTGAACCCTGGGTCTGCCCTTGTGCCAACATTAATCCTACTTTTGTGTCAAAACAAGTCTATCCTAATGCTGGAGTCATCACCTCTACTCATACCCAAGGCACTTTAACCGCTACTCCCACTTTTACAAATTTTCACTCTACAACCCCTCATGTTCCACACGGTCTTGCTGGAACATCTTTACATTAGAGAATGCAGACCCTTTCCAGACAGATGCAACTGACCATGGGACACATATTGATTGGATGGAAACCACCATCTAGTGGACTGATCCCTCCTGGAGGACAACCATCCTATAGTGGGCCTACCCCTCTAGGGGGACAACCACCTTTTCATATTCCTTCCAGAGGACAACCTCCCTTTGCTGGTCAAACCTCGTTTGTTAATCCAATGATGGGAGGGGGGAAACCTTCTTTTGCTGAAAGCCCTTCACATTCCTGGGGAGTATCTTCAGGAGGCACGTTTACTCAACCCTACATTGGGGGGCAATCATATCATAACCCACAAGGAGGAGTATCAAATCCTATTCCTTCCAGACTATCTTATGGACAACCTTATCTAGGCGTCCCAAATACCACCTGGATTCCTCAAGGGAAACAACCTTATCCTCCCCAAGGGTCTAATGTTTATCCCCCCCCTGGGGCTAATGTGTATCCACCTCAGGATCGACTACTTATCCTCCTCAAGGGAAAAATGTTTATCCCCCACAAATGAATCATCCGACCTCTACTCCTCATAACTCATCACATAATCCCTCACTAGCGAATATTTCTTAACCCTCATCGAATCCCATTTGTCTTGGTCAACAACAACCATATGTAGGAGGACCTACTAGATACAATTATCCACCTAACCTAGTTTATGGCCCTACTAGTGTCCCTATGCCACACCAGTATCATCCTCAGGTTAATCGACAATTACCCTTCCTTGCTAATCTGGATCTCCCAAACTTGTCTCAGCTGACCAATGATCCTATACTACATTCTCCTTATTGGTCAGTGATTCCTATTAAATTACCTTATGATATCCCAAAGTTTGACGGCAAACTTGGAGAATATCCAAACAACCATATAATGACTTTCCATTTATGGTGTTCATCAAACTCCTTAATGGATGATTCTATATGTTTGTGTCTCTTCGAGCGTACTCTTATGGGCTCAACAACCAAGTGGTATATTGAACTTCCATGATGCTCTTTTCAAGATTTCAACTCCCTTGCCATGTCCTTTCTCATGCACTTTCAACTACCCATCCGTTACGATATAGGTACCGAACTCTTGACCTCCCTTCGTCAAACCAACTCCGTGCATATATTTGATCACATTCATGAGTGGAGACGACGATGAAGGTTGATTAAAGAAATCATTCCTGACCAATTATTGGCAGAGTGGTTCACTAAATCAATTTTACCCCCGATTTCTTGTGACATCTCTATGGGCGGTGTAGTCACTGAGGAAGACGCCATTTCTCAGGATCAGTACTTAGATTTGGTTTATTCACAATCTGATACTTTGTATGAGTTGATCCCAAATGCTACTTGTGCCACTACTGATCCAGCTAAAACTTCATCCACATCACAAGCAGATGGAGTTATCAGCTCTTTCAAGACTCAATATACTTCACATTTTATTGGAACTGCAAATCGATCCGCTTCGGCACCCACCCCCAGTTTGACCTCACTCTCCTCTACCTCCCCCCCAACTCAAGTCTCTAAGGTGAATGCAGTTCAATCTACCACTTCACAACAATCCAGAGGTAAGAAGAAGACAAAAAATAAACCCAAAGAGAATAACAATAATGAACAACCCAAAACTCAAAGTCCACCACTTGCTACCGAAAAGCAACCACAACGAAAATGGAAATTACCATGTCTTATTTGTGGTGACGATCACTACACTCGAGATTTTCCACATCGCGACGAAGTTGCCAAAAATTTCAAAGGGAATTCCCAACCCACCATGTTAACACAGCCTTTTCCTCATCAACGATCCATGGTTTCTCAAACCCCCTCTCAAGGGGGAAGTTCCAGCCACCCTCCTAACGATGAAGCCTCGATGAGTGCTCATTTTTATATGTTCAACGAAATTGATTTGATCACTCGCTCTATGACATATGACACTCCATCTAAGCCTGAAAAAGAAAATGTCACTAACGGTTCTTTACCAGATCCATCTTTTGCATCTGTTAGTACTCCTTCTATTAGTCCACCATCTCGGTCACTTCATATAGAGAATCCTGTTTTCGACTCTATAGTATGCCCCCCCAAGAGCACCATCCGTAAATCTACTTTTAATCCTAGTTCGCGTGCTGCAACATTGTTGAAGATTTGGCTCAAGCACCATGTGATATGTCTACTTTGGAAGTTCTATAACACTACTCGAGTTAATGTAGAACTCTCTTGGCTGCTATTGGTGCCTTTGATCCTGAGTCGTCCAACAATATCACGTTTAACCTAAACAATTTTAAGTCACGACTTTCTCACCAACTTGCTTTTCAAATTGATGTTGTTGTTCATAACCAACACATTCATCGCACTATCTTGGATGAGGGAGCCTCTACTTGTGTCATGTCTTTAGCATGTTGGAAAGGATTAAAATAACCCACACTTAAAAAATCCCCTACGATGTTACGCGCATTTGATGGGAGAGGTTTTAATTCTCACAGACTCTTGCAGTCCTTAGCCATTCAGTTGGGTGACAAAACCATCTCTGTTGACATCGAGGTGGTCGATGCTCCCCTTGATTACAACTTGTTACTAGGAAGAAGTGTTCGACAACACATGTATTCCAACAAAGGATGAACACCTTTAGTAACCACTCACATAACTAGATCAAAGATCAACACACCGTTGTTTTCACGTGGTAAAACCCCTACAGGGAAACATCCACGGCCCCAACCAATGTGACCACTTTTTGCAGTTTATTAATGCAAAGAAAAATATTAGAGAGAGATTTTACAATAGAGTTTCTCACAATCGATCATCGAAAAATGACCCTCCATTCTCTTTAAATAAAGATCATGGACCAATCGGGTGTTAAGCCATGGATCAATGGCTGTTAACATTGAGGAGAGTATGAACCGTCAGATCACTCTATGTTGGGAACATATCATGACCGTCAGATTTCCTAACTACAAATGCATACTAATGCACACTAAAGAAACACACTAGAAAACACACTTTTACCTAATGACACAATAGACCAAGTAGATCTTAAATAACTCCTAAGTGTCTTCTGTAGGGCAAAAGATCACTTCAATAACTTGATCAGGAATTAGCCTTCTGATGAAGTGCATGTGTAGCTCGATGTGTTTGCTACGCTGATGTTGAACTGGGTCTTTGGCGAGCTTGATGGCACTTTGATTGTCACACCAAAGGCTGGTCGAATGCTGGTGCTGGAATCCAAACTCTGAAAGGATCTGTCGAAGCCATAGGGCAACCTGACTTGCATTTACTACTATTCGGTACTCTTCTTCTGCTGAAGAAAGTGCAATAGCCTGTTGTTTCTTACAGGCCTAAGTGACAGGTCCTGAACCAAGGTTGAAAACATAACCTGCAGTAGACTTCCGATCATCAGGGTCGTCAGCCCAATCTGAATCAGTGAAACCAACCAATAAAAGAGTCCCCCTTGAACTGTAATGTATCTCGAACTGAACTGTACCACGATCATAGCGAAGTATCCTTTTAACTACTTTCCAATGGATTTCATGGGGTGTTTGCATATATTGGGCAACAAGACCAACAACAAAGGAAAGATCAGGACAGGTATGAGTCAAGTATAAGAGGTTACCAACTAACTGACAGTACAAGGTGGCATCAACTTCAGGAGAAGGACAGGTGGAAAAAATCTTGACTCCAGACTGGAAGGGAGAAGGGGTTGGTTTACAATCATCCATGTGAAAGTGACAAAGAAGGTCACAAGCATACTTAGACTGGGAAATAAAAATTCCTTCATTGTTTTGCAAAACTTGGAGGCCAAGGAAATAGTGCAAAAATCCTAAGTCGGTCATTTCAAATTTCTTCTTAAGGTTCATTTTCACATGGTTTAAAAGTGTTGGGTCACTACCAGTAAGGATAAGGTCATCAACATAAAGGACAAGGATTATGAGATGAATTCCTACTTTATTGACATATACATTAGGATTAGAATGACATCTAGAGAATCCAGTGGCAATAAGAAAGATGCCCATTTTGGCATACCAAGCTCGGGGACCTTGCTTGAGACCATAAAGAGATTTCTTGAGGCGACAAACAAGGCTACATTCATTTTCAACATATCCAGGAGGTTGTTCCATGTAGATTTCTTCTTTCAAATTGCCATGCAAGAAGGAAGATTTAACATCCATCTGATGGACCTCCCATTTATGTGAGGTGGAAAGGGAAAGAACAAGTTGGATGGAATTCATTTTGGCTATAGGGGCAAAGGTTTCATTATAGTCAATTCCTTAAACTTGGGAAAATCCTTTGGCAACTAATTGAGCCTTGTGTCTTTCAACACTTCCATCTGATCCATACCTAGTTCTGTAGACCCATTTACATCTGAAAAGTTTTCTTCCTTTTGGAAGAGGTACAAGATCCCAAGTATCGTTTTCCATTAAAGAACGATACTCTTCATTCATTGCTGTATCCCAATCTGAATGACCTGAAGTTTCTGCAAATGTATTTGGATCGTGAGTCTCTGAAACTTGAGCCAGTAGAGAAGAGGCTCGCTGGAACTGTGAACGTGTTCGACACTGATATGAAGGATCACCGACAAGATCACCAGCTGCTTCTCGTGTTGAACGGACCCATCTAGGAAGCGATGGAACTGGTGCTTGTTTAGGTTCAAAGGACTCATCTGGAGGAATTTCAAGAGGTGGAGGTGGATTATCATCCTCACTTTCATAATTTGAAGAAGAAACCAGAGTAGGAACAAAAGAAGGCACAAACGCCGAAGATGGCTCGCAGGCTGAAGAAGGCACAACTGCCGAATTAGGCTCGCAGGCCAAGATATTTTCATCAAATTTAACATCTCTTCTAAGAATAATTTCATTACAATGTGGCTGAAGAAGTCTATAACCTTGACTCTTCAAAATAACCAACAAATATACATTTCTCACTTTTAGGCTACAATGCTTTCCTTTTCTCTTCAGGAATGTGAGCCCATGCTATACTGCCAAATACACGAAAGTGAATTACATCTGGTTTAATTTTTGTCCAAGCTTCTTCCAGTGTTATATTTTTAAGATCCATTGTGGGAGTGTGATTTACTATGTAATTTGCACAGTTGATGGCTTCCCCCTAATACTTTAGACTTAATCCCTTAGATTGGAACATACAATTAGCCATTTATTTTAATGTGTGGTTCTTTCTCTCAGCAACACCATTTTTTTGTGGTGTATATGGAACAATGTGTTGCATTTGGATTCCCTGTGTAGTGCAGTAGCTTGTAAAATTATAGTTCACATATTCGCCTCCATTATCTGTTCTTAACCTTTGAATTTGATGTCCAGATATCTTTTCTACAAGGGCCTTGTAGGCCAAAAACTTGTCAAAAACTTCACCCTTGAGTTTTAAGAAGTAAACCCAAGTATGTCTGGAAAAGTCATCAATGAAAGTTAAGAAATACTTTCACCCAGAAAAGGAAGGAGAAGAAAGTGGACCACACAAATCACTGTGAACAAGCTGTAAAGGGCCCGAGGCGTGCCAAGAGGCACGTTTGTCAAAACTGTCCTGATGATGTTTGTTGAGAACACAACCGACACAAACACCATCTCTGCATGAAACAAGGGAAGACCAATCACCATCTGTTGATTACATAGTTGCTGCAATGAGCGATAGTTTATATGACCAAACCGCTCATGCCAAAGTTTACTCAAGTCATCTCTATGAGCAACAAAAACTAATGAAAAAGATGATGACCCAAAGTGTTAAACTTGTACAACCTGGTAATATCATCAACAATTCCAGTTGCAAGAACATGCTTAGGATCTTTTAGATCCTTGATTACAACTTGGTGAGGTGAAAACTCGACGGTTTGACCTTCACCTGAATGAGTGATTTGATATACCGATAGAAGGTTACAAGAAAGACTTGGAACACATAATACATCATTGAAATGACCATTATCTACTTGAAATGTTCCAGATCCTACAACACTAAGAGATCTATCATCACCAACAAATATTTTCTTGGTGTTACATTCATTTAGAGTAGAAAATATGGCTTTATCCTTAGCCATATGATAAGATGCTCCTGAATCAATAAGCCGCTCATCAGAAGAAGAAGTAGTAGTAGAATTTGAACTGAAGGAGAAACCAGAAGCAGAAAGTGCATGCCCATGAGAAGAAGAAGTAGAATCAATACTGATGTTATGCTTCTTCATCGCTGCTTCTAAAGATGCCATCTTCTTGAAACATTTGGACTCATCATGACCATGTTTATCACAAAAGTTGCAATGTCTGTTAGTATTTTTACTTTTATATTTTGCTCCTTTTTCCACATTAGGAGCGGAAGTTGTCTGAGTGGGTTTGGGACCCTTATGTTGCTTGTTGTTGTAGCGAGGATGTTGCTTCTTGGGATACTTGGGTTTATCTTTCTACTGGGCAACTAGGGATTTGTTGGAGGTACTTGCATTATTGATTACTCCAAGTTGTATAAGCTTGTCTTCCTCTCTAATCAAAGAAGCACAAAAGGAATCAAGAGTGGGTTTGTCATAATCTTTCCCTAGAGCCTCTCTTATGACATAAAAGGTAGATACAAACACAGAATATGCACTACCTAGCTTAGAAAGGATAAGATATATGTAATGCTCTTAAGCTATTTTTATCTTACATTCTTCACATAAAATTCTGAGTGTTTTAAACCTAGATAGATAGTCTCCAAGGCAAGAAAAATCACTTGGACTCAAGGTCAGTATTTAATTTTCTAACTGTTGTGCTCGAATAATATTGAGTTTAGCAAAGAAAGATTCAATCGTGTTCTAAGATTCTTCGGGGTCATCAATTCCTTGAAGGTGGTACCTTAAATCATGAGAGATGGGAATTCCGATTAGTCCACATGCTTCGTCATTCCTATTATCCCATTTGGATTTCTTATCATCATTAGTGGGTGTTGTTTCCTTTCCCAAGGTAATCCGATACAAGCCTTTTCTTCTTAATAAATCTTCCATATGGGATTTCCATTGGAAGTAGTTGTTGCTGGTAAGCAAGACATTACTTGTAGAATCCATATTAAATATGTAGATAATGTGGATTTAAAAACTGAAACTAATGATCTAGATGGAAAGATCTCTAAAGGTTATGCGGTTTTAAAAAAACGGCACTGAAAATGGACTTCCAATGTGAGAGTTATGCCCTTTTAAAAAAAAGGCATAAACGATAACCAAATAACCACGTGATAGTGTAAGCTGCTTTATGAAGTGACCCACTTTTATAAAGAGAAGTGGGGATCACTTTTACAATGAAGCTGCTTTATAACATAAAAGATGCATGCAAAATAAAATATTAAAGCTACTTATTGTGATTCACTTTTATACTTGAAGTGAAATACACTTTACAATTTTGGCATGAACTTTTAAAAAAAAAATAACAAAAGAGAGACTTGAACTCAAGACCTCTTACTTAATAAGACAACTTTTAACCAAATGATCTAGAAAAACATATTGTAATTTTTAGAAGGAGGATTTGTTGTTGTTGAAGACGGCCTTGGAGAGCGTGCTAAAAAAAACTCTTTTCACACAAGAAAATTTTTTTGCTTCTCGATGACAACAAGGGTTAGATCTTGGTTAGCTTACCCAAAAGATGCACCTTTTCCTATCTGTTTCTGATTTTCCGAGATCGCACAGGGAACGGGGTAAATAACATACACAGATCTAAAAGAATAGCAACCCAGAAACAAATAATATCAAATCGAAATAAAACCAAAATAAAACTTTGCATAAATTTAAAAGATGCGTATTCGGGCTTTATACCTCTGGATCTGACTGTAATGGCCGTATCTTGGGAAAACATAAACCTTTTCGAGTGAAACAAAAAGTGTTCCTGACTGAAATGAGTGCTTCAAACGTAATGGAACAATCCTCTTAGCCCAAAAATTTACGAAAATGGAAGAAAATGAAGATGAAGCAACTCGGCTTCACGATCTTGATCTACAACAGGAGCAAGTCTTCAAACAGTCTTTGATACCATGTTCGACAACACATGAATTCCAACAGAGGACGAAGACCTTTAGTAACCACTCACATAACCAGATCAAAGATCAACACACCGATGTTTTCACATGGTAAAACCCCTATGGGGAAACATCCATGGCCCCAGCCAACGCGGCCACTTGGAGCAGTTTATTAATGCAAAGAAAAAGATTACAAAGAGATTTTACAATAGAGTTTCTCACAATCGATCATCGACAAATGACCCTCCATGCTCTTTAAATAGAGATCATGGACCAATTGGGTGTTAAGCCACAGATCAATGGTCGTTAAGATCGAGGAGAGTATGAACTGTCAGATCACTCTATGTCAGGAACATATCGTGACCGTCGAATTTCCTAACTACAAATGCATACTAATGCACACTAAAGAAACACACTAGAAAACACACTTTTACCTAGCGACACAATATACCAAGTAGATCTTAACTAACTCCTAAGTGTCTAAATATCTTAACAAGAAGTTGGTTTTATTCCATGACTGCCATCGCTTCATCGGTGTTTCGATGTGTACAATTTCCTCATCAAGGCAAAATTGTCATTATCGATCAATAAGATTTTTGTACACCTGACACTCATGCTCCCGCTACCAACAATATTCCTTTCTTGGAAGATCACAAAATCATGTATGAAAGTGTTGGTGTAGGTCTATTAAAAGAATCTTCCCTTATGGGTACTTTCCCTACGCCACTTCCTCCTACCACACATCATATTTCCAGAATCAATATGATTTCAACTATGACTTATCAATCTATGACATCATTTGATCCTTGGATTGTACCTAGTCCTTTAGAGTTTGATGCACTAGGTGACACCATGCCACTTAGTCCAGCCGAGGGTTCATACACTGTATTCAATCAACCTCTCCCTCCTCAGATGACCAACATATATTGGCACCCAAAACCTACTCGATGCCATCGTGGTTGAATTCCATGTCTTCTGCTTTTGACTACATTTCTTAGATTTTTCCTTCAGACGAATCCATTATGGAAATGCTTAGCATTGACGATGTACCTTGGGATGATAACCATCATACATCTTCTTTTCTTCCACCTCTTGAATAAATTCAAAAATATATACACTCTATCTCCCCCCTCGATGTTGTTTATTCTCCACAATCTCCTATACTTACTCAGGATACCATTTCTGAGGGGAATTTGGGAAAAATCTCTTCTACAATTGTTATTGATATTTGGATAAAAGAAGGTATCGTGGAAAATATTAATCTCTGGGATAATTGTTCGCCCAAGGAAGTGGTTTCTTACACCACTTTATTTAAAGAATTACACGACATCTTCACTTGGAGCTACGAGAAAATTCTAGGGATTGATCATTCAATCATTGTGCATGAGATTAAAACTTACCCAGGAGTTAAACCTGTTCGACAAAAGGTCCACCCAGTACATCCCAAAAGAACCGCAACCATAAAGGCAGAAGTTGAGAAACTATTGAAATTTGGTTTCATCTATCCTGTCCCCTTGACGGAATGGGTTTCTAACATTGTTCCAGTTGCTAAGAAACAAGGGACCATTCATGTATACGTTGATTATAGGGATATTAACAAGTCTTGTCCAAAAGACAACTACCCCACACCCTTCATCGACCAAATCATTGATAATTTCACTGACAACGTGATTTTCGCTTTCATGGAAGATTTCTCCGGATACAACTAGATTGACATTTTACCTGCTGATCAACATAAGACAACCTTCATATGCCCGTGGGGAACTTTCGCTTATCAAAAACTACCATTTTTCCTAAAAAATGATGGTGCTTCTTTCCAGTGGGCCATGTCATATAATTTCCATTATATCAAACATATTGCAGAACCTTACCTCGACGATTTACCTCCCCATTCATCGAGTCGATCAGACCATATTGGTCATCTATGAGATATTTTTCTTCGATGTCAGTTCTATTGTATTCGTTTGAACCCACACAAGTGCATATTTGATGTCAAATCAGGTTGACTCCTCAGTTTCGTTGTCTCCAAAGATGTGATTAGGGTGGATCCTTTAAATTTTAAATCTATCCTTGCTTTACCTCCACCTAATAATTTGACCCAACTACAAAGTTTGCAGGGGAAAGCAAACTTTCTTCACCGTTTCATATGTAACAACTTTGATATTACAAAAGGATTCATGCGATTGTTGCATAAAGACACTCCTTTCATCTGGGATGAGACTGCTCAACGATATTTTGATGCTATGAAGCATGCATTAACCAATACGCTTTTGTTATATCCTCCGAATTATACGCAGGACTACATCCTTTACTTAGCGGCCTCTACTTCCACTATATCTATGGTGTTAGTTCAAGAGGACCCTAACAGTGATGAACATGTGATATACTATCTGAGAAAAAGTCTATCTGGCCCAGAGCTCTGATATTCACATGTGTAGAAGTTGGCTCTCGCAACTGTCATTTTTTTCTAGAGGTTTCGCCGTTACATCTTGCTACGCACTACCACGGTTATCACAGACTCTAACCCCATGTATCATATTCTGACACACTAAGTCCTTGGGGAAAAATATTCCAAGTGGATTGTCATTCTTCAGGAATTCAATCTCAAGTTTGCCAAGTCTAAAGACAAAAACTCCTTGGTGCTTGCGGAACTTATCTGCAACCTTCCCCATGCCAATGAATATACTAAGCCCATGGATTCTCTCCTTGGTATGGAGATATCCTAAGCCCATGGATTCTCTCCTTGGTATGGAGATATACTAAGCCCATGGATTCTCTCCCCGATGAATCACGGTTCCTCATTAGCACATCCAATCCTTGGTATGGAGATATCCTTTACCTTCAAACCCAATGTTTTCAGCCTGATATCTCCTGTGAAGAACTTTGTCGTATTCGTCATCACTCTAAATGTTACCTTATCATCGGTGAAACTTTGTATCGCCATGGTATTGGCACTATCCTACGACACTGTTTAACTCATGAAGAGGCTGAACGTGTCCTTAATGACTGTCACCTTAGAGCATGTGGTGGTCATATTTCTGGGATGGGTACAACTCAAATTTGTTTACGTGTCGGTTACTTTTGGCCCTCTATCTTCAAAGATTGTATTGAGGCTATCAAAAAATGCCCACCCTGCCAAGTTTTTCATAAAAAGGCATGAACCCACCCAACTCCACTACATCTTGTTGTCGACATCGACCCCTTTGCAAAATGGGGAATTGATTTCATGTAGTGTAAGCCTACCTCACCCGGGGGGCACGGTTATATCATTTTTGCCATTGATTACTTCACAAAATGGGATGAGGCTATGCCTACTTTTCTGAATGATGGTCATACTGCAACTCTCTTCTTTTTCAACCACATCATCACTTGCTTTGGTTTTCCACAAGCCATTGTCACTAATCACAGTTCACATTTTCAAAACCAGATGATGAGTGAGTTACATGCCAAGTTGGGTTTTTGCCATGAGAACTCATCCCCTTACTATCCTCAAGCAAACGAACAAGTTGAATCTATCAACAAAGTCCTTAAAATCATGATTCAACGTATGGTAAGGGTAAACAAGACATCTTGGCATATACAATTTTTTTCCGCTCTCTAGGCTTACCGCACTTCAGTGAAAACTACTACTGGATTCACTCCTTTCTAGTTAGTATATGGCATAGAATCCATTTTACCAATCGAGTGAAAAATTCCCTCGTTGAAACTCAAAGTAGAACTACTGCCTCACACTTTTGCTAAAGAAGAATGCTTCCAACATCTGAATAGGTTGGATGAAACATGTCGTGATGTTGCTCTCGTTAACGAGACATATCAAAAGCGAATAAAGAATCAATACTACAAATCTGTCCACCCTCGTACTTTTGCAGAAGGAGACCTAGTCCTCGTTTATGACCAGGCTCATGATAAGTTAGGGACAGACAAGTTAGAACCTTTGTGGCATGGTCCTTACATCATGAAACGTGTATTACATAGAGGCGCCTACGAGTTAGTTGAATATAACAAAATCTCCCTTGGTGAGCCCCGAAACGGGATTTACCTTAAGAAGTACTATTCATAGAACATCTAGCATGCGTGCTTTGTAAACTATTGTATTTTAGTTTTGGTGTGTCTTTTTTCTCTTGCGTGTACGAGTTTTGTCTTAGCCACTTATACGTTGTCTTGTGATTGTGTGCGCAGATGAAATATTCCTTTCCTATCTTTGTTGGGTTTGCAGATGGCACTAGTCGACACACTCAGAATATTGATTCTTCATCTTGGGTCATTTACCACTCTGATGAGTTCATGAGTTCAAGAGATATTTTCTTAGGATCGACAACTAACAACATGGAAGAATATGATGTAGTCATCGAACTTTTAACCGAAGCCTCCTCCCTAGGTATATCTCGCATGATTATTAACCTAGAATCTCAACTCGTGGTCTATCAACTTAATCAGATCTACGCCATTTACAATCCTATCCTATTGTGTCT
Organism: Picea engelmannii; assembly: GCA_009831015.1. Taxonomy (NCBI): domain Eukaryota; kingdom Viridiplantae; phylum Streptophyta; class Pinopsida; order Pinales; family Pinaceae; genus Picea; species Picea engelmannii. The sequence goes on along the minus strand of ML814243.1, from coordinate 301,847 downwards.
CCACCTACGAGTTCTTCATCTTGAAAGGATGTTTGAATTTATCGAATACAGACACATACCAAGAGGACTTAATACAACTTCGGATTCGCTAGCAAATTTATCATGGATCAATATCTCATGCATAGATGATTTTTCATGAAGGAAATGAATCATATAAAATACATCACATGTAAATTAAACATATCACATAAAGACATCATTATTTGCAAACATCATTTGGCACTACAAAAACTCAGATATGTATATATATATTGCATGATAGAAAATGTTTGATTACATCAAAAAGTACATAGAAGGGAAAAATTTTGGGTCCTCATGCCCATAACATTGTCATACAGACCATACAAAAACATCATGAAGATCCTAATCCTCCTGCATCACATTGTTCTATGAGTAGAAAACTACTACATGGGCTACTCATCTTAGTAGAGAGTTCAGGCCATCGGGGACTCCCATTGTATGTCTCTGTAGATCCAAGGGTAATTCACGCCTCCTAAGAGGAGGGACGCCCATCATGAGACCACAAAGGTTTCTCTCAACCTCCCAAAGAACCCATGCTTCTACCTCATGATCTACTTCTATTTGAGCATCTCCACGATGCCCCAGTTTCGACATCTCCACTGGACGTGTTGTTCCTCTGTCTGCACGATGAAACAATACATCTATTAAAAAACTCTTCTAAGTACACATAAAAACAATATAATTAAAAAAACAAAGAGTACTTGACAAATTTTTTTGGTTTCTTACCTGACGCATCCCAGTCTATTCCATATGGAAGAACTAGGTCCATGCTACCCTCGAAACCCACTACGACATATGGAAATTCCTCTATGAAGATCAATTGGCGTCTTAGCCAAGTAAAGAAGTCACCTGTAAATTTGAACTTTGATTCCATCCCCAGCCTCGGAGTCAGACTCGTCCAACGCTCCATGCGTGGTTCACCCACCGATCATACTGATAGTGCAATTTGTGGTTGCATCTTTGGAATATGATCTAGGAAGAATGAAACCAGGAATGAACTGTATCCAAATTTCTTCTGCTGCCCCATCCTGCATCTCAAAATATGCTCCTTCACATTTTGAAGGAATGTTGCTCTCCATTTAAATACAGTTGGCTCCATACACTGTAAAGAATAATCCATCTGTGATCTCGAATCCAAGTGTGCATTGGTACTACCTGCCAAAATCGTGATGAAAAATAAAATAGATCGAAGAGGTAGATCCCTAACATCTTTTATCACAATCCTACCTGCCACCAATCTTGATCCTGGAATGCAATGTTCCAGATATTCTTCTACAGGCACTAGAGGTTCCCTCTGCCCAAATAAGATAATAGGGGCCCCTCTCTTTGAGAGGTTGGCTAGGAAAAAAACATCCTCTAACTCAATGGTAAGCAACTGTGTCCCAATTTGGAATCCTTGTTCAACAGTGTTCCATAACCCGATCATGTACTCAAGAAGGAGAACTTCCTTCTTCATCTTCTGCATTTTAAAAAACTTGAGGAGACCACAATTCCTCAATGCGACCCTTGATTGGGGGTTTTGCAAAGCAACCACATAATTGAGCTCATGCTCAAGCTCTTTCCACTCAATCATGACTTTTTCCAAGTATAACCTGCAACCATCATCAACAAAAGGCCATTAGTCATGTTACATTAACAAATTTTTGGGTAAATTAAAATTTAAAATCACTTTGTTTTTGTTTGTCATGCCAATGGCCCCTTTATTCTTTGATCAGAGCGCTAGCACCCCCCCAACAGGCTCACCATAGCGTTGAAATTTCGAATAACGCTCCCTCTATCCCTTTAGAGGAGCGTTGATCCTCCTTGGTGTGTGGGGCCCTCTAGGGCATCAAATTTAAAGCAAGAAATTACCTAAAAATAAATTTTAAACCATGAAAAATGTTTGGAATGGGTCAAGGACCAACCTGATCCAGATGGAAGAAGAAATGGTTGACTATAGCTCTGGCACCAATCACTCCAAGAATCTCCTTCCAAATTCAATTTTTCCATGACTAGAAGCTTTGGCACGAATGAATTGGTAAAAGACATTTTTTATCCTATATTACTATTATAGATTTCAATTTTTGCTAAAACCATAGTTATTTTGGGTTTTGAAAATCATTTGGAGATATTGTTAATACCCTGGTATGCATTTTTATCATTATTGGCAGGTTTCGAAGCAGTTTTGTTCGATTTTTATCTTGTCGCATTAACGAGCATGGTCTTAGTTCCTTCTCACGCTTGAAAAAAAATGAGAACGCAACCGAGTAAAATTTTATCTCTTTTTTAGACTTGCATGGATACACGAAAAAGGAACCCCCTGGAGTAGTCTCTGATCTCTTTTCAGACTCTCTAAATATGAAAAGATTGTCGACTGATCTTGCTTCCTTTCCCACTCATTAAAAGGTTTGAAAGGGAATCATTCTAGTGATAATTTATCTCTTTTTTGGCCTCGTGAGACTAACATTAAGAAAAAGGACAACCCTGGAGTCATCTTTAAATTCTTTTGAGACTCTCTAAACATGAAAAATCAACGAGTTTACCTTCTCTAGACTCGTTAAAAAAAATCAGACATTGAAGGGCCCATATGGGACCCAACCCTTACTTCTTCCAGTTCGTTAAAAAAGGAAGAGGGACTTACCAAAGGTGAGTTATATCAAGCATGTGTTATCCTCCTCAAACTCGTTAAATTAAAAAGAGGTACTCGTCTATCTGGATGGGGGAAAAATTTGAAGGAAGCAAGCCAAGCAGTTTTTGAAAACATCACAAGTCACTCTGACAGTCGTCCTTGAACACGACACTTTTTCTTTGCATACATTTTAATCCACTGAACCTCTACACAAAACCAATCTTCTAATTTTCTTTACTCCTTTGGGTCACCTGAAGAAAGTCACAGTATCCACTGCATCATCATGTTTTGGTCCATGCATGTTTATGTTGTTATGCCTCAGTGTTCAAGGGAAGTATCTACCTCAAGAGTCAACCATCACAAATTTCCTGTTTCAACACTTGTGTTAGTCTATTCTCATCTGATTCACCACCTTATATCTCTATGTCAGTTTCATATTGTTGATGGGGGATACATTAAGGCCCTCCTTCGACGAGTCTGTTCCTGTCGAATTCAACACATTATCCAGGAACTAGACCTAGAAACTAATTAGTACCTTGGGACCTGCATACCTCAATGGCAGGCCTCGTCACTTTCGACAATAGGTTTACATCATTGAACTATGATCGGATGATTCGACAAATGTTCGACTTCAACTCATTTATTCATATTCACTGGAATGTACTAGGGCACATTGGGAATCATTGACATCAATGGTGAGTTCCCTCACACTTGTTAACAATTTACCTCATTGATCGGTAATCAAGTGGTTTCTACCATGTTTGACATCAGGACATCTATTCACATGGTTAGATTCATACTTCATCAGGATCAGTAAGAAGACCCTTGGTTGAGTGATCAATCTGATATATACTTTGCCCAGGTTGCGACAAAGTTTCTTTTTAGAATATTGATACATATATTGTTACATAGATCCACTTTGTATTGGTTCATTGCTATGTCTTGTCGTCTCATAGATCCACTGTGTATTTTTCATGGTTACGATCAGTTCATGTCATGGAAATATAGATCCACATTGTATCTTTGGTGGCTATACCTTTTTATCAATATGATTATGGATCCGCAGTGTGTCTTACAATGACCATACCTTGAAAGTCTTTATCACTCAAGCATAGGTATGCCTACCTTGGATTTGAAACATATCATAACATTTGTTTGAGTCCATGCCCTTGCTTGAAAAAGTCTACAAATTACTTCAGTCATCATTTTTCGTCTTCTAACTTCGCACTTTGGGGGGCAATCTGTTGCACATCAAAATTACTCACTTCAATGATGACTTACTGTCATCATTACAAGTGTTGCAAGTGTCACACTTTGGCCACAAATGTCGCAAACATCACAAGTGTTGCAAGTGTGACAAATATCATACTATCGTCTTACCTATGTCGTATCTCGAACGACATCACAAGAACACTTGAGACATCCTCAGAGACTGGTTAAAAGAAGGACATGTCATTTGATGAAGAGTACAAAGATTTTTCCTAGAGAAAGACCACTTGAAAATCATTTTTGAAGGGCAACGCTCCCCTACCCACTGGAAGGAAGCACTAGCGCTCATTGCCTTCCTTTGGGGGAGCATTGCAATGCTCTGTGCACCATTGTAGGGGAGTGTTGTGTTGTTGAGGAAATTAGGGGAAGATCCCCCTTATCTCTGAAGTCAGTTTGATTCGAATTTGAGGTCAAGGATGGATGTTAGGGAGGATCCACAATTGATGGAGAAATATCCTCAACCTATCCCAAGAATATCTAAGGTGGTTGGGCCTCTCAAAGCCTATATAAGGAGGCTTTCTCATGGTTGTAATGACCCTTAATTATTAAGATGATTAATTTAATAAATAATCCTAAAAATTAGCTAAACTATAATTAGTTATTAAATAACCTTAACTAATTATTTGTTATTAATTAGTTATTCTTGATTATGATTAATTTGAGTATAATTAACTCTTTAATCAATATGGTTAGTGATTGATTTAATTATTAATTAATTAATTAATTAATAAAGTATTAAATTAAAGAGGGAGAATAAAATAAAACATTTAATCAAGTTACGTATACATGAAGGGATCACATAAGGATCTCGAGGAGATAAGAGGATTAATGAATGGATAAGGGTAATTAAATGGAGGGATAAGGAATTTAATGCAAGATGGAGTGTCGGTGAAGGGAGGAGGAATAAGGGAGGGAGAAAGGAGTTGAGAGGGGATCGATTTTTCATTTTACGAGACGGGAGAAAGGATTTTCAGGGAATTTACAGTGCACCGGGGGGCTGCGGAGGTTTTGGGCTCGGAGGGCTAGGATATCCATTGATATCCTAGGGCTAGGCGCTACTAGTCGGCAGGGAGGTTGGTTTTGGGGTGGTGTCCTAAGGAGAAAGCTAAAGGAGCAAGCTGCGGATAGCATTAGAGTAGAGGTATTTAAATTCAAATTTATGGATTGTTTACTTAGATTTATTACTTATTGCCAAATTTTACTTGCGTTATTACGTGCATGTGAATTTTATGAATGATTAAATGTTATTGATGATGATGTATGGAATGCGAGCTATTATGTGAATGTAAACTTTATGAATGATTAAATGTTGATGATGATGATGTATGTAATACGGTCTATGATGTGAATGTAAACTTTACGAATGTTTAAATGTTACTGATGATGATGTATACGACGTGACACATTATGAGAATGAAGAAATGAATGAATGTTTAAATACTATTAGGATGATGTTGGATATGATGTAATCTATTTTGGGTAAATGACAATTTTGTGCATGGGTGTCGAAATTGAATTATGGGATATTATGAGACCTATTTCTAATTGGAAAACTTTGATGTTAATTTATCGGTACAGGGATGCCAAATTAAAATGATGCTAGTATGCAATTACATGATGATAATGCATAGAAATGTATGA
>ML814243.1:285465-295537 GCA_009831015.1 Picea engelmannii | reverse complement strand
TAGCTACACATACATTTCTTGTACATATACACTAGTATGTATGAGTTTCCTTGACTTACTTACTAATAATGTCGGTTACTTGTTATGAATGTGTGAACCATGTTCTTGTTCTTTGTACCATAAGATACCTTAACTTTGGGACGCAGTTTCCTGAAGGGCGGGTGTATGTAACGACCCTTAATTATTAAGATGATTAATTTAATAAATAATCCTAAAAATTAGCTAAACTATAATTAGTTATTAAATAACCTTAACTAATTATTTGTTATTAATTAGTTATTCTTGATTATGGTTAATTTAAGTATAATTAACTCTTTAATCAATATGGTTAATGATTGATTTAATTATTAATTAATTCATTAATTAATAAAGTATTAAATTAAAGAGGGAGAATAAAATAAAACATTTAATCAAGTTACGTATACATGAAGGGATCACATAAGGATCCCGAGGAGATAAGAGGATTAATGAATGGATAAGGGTAATTAAATGGAGGGATAAGGAATTTAATGCAAGATGGAGTGTCAGTGAAGGGAGGAGGAATAAGGGAGGGAGAAAGGAGTTGAGAGGGGATCGATTTTTCATTTTACGAGAGGGGAGAAAGGATTTTCAGGGAATTTACAGTGCACCGGGGGGCTGCGAAGGTTTTGGGCTCGGAGGGCTAGGATATCCATTGATATCCTAGGGCTAGGCGCTACTAGTCAGCAGGGAGGTTGGTTTTGGGGTGGTGTCCTAAGGAGCAAGCTAAGGAAGAAAGCGGCAACATCAGGTTCAGGTTAGAGTTATGAATGGTTTTGAATTAAATTGTTATCAAATTTTATTACTTGAAATATTAGATTGCGAATGTGCTAGATTAAGTAATTTTTAAATTTTATATAGTGTATTAATTTAATGGTTGCTTAAACTAATTGAGAGCCATTACAATGGTGAAAGGGATAGACATTGAAGGCATCAAACTTATGATCTCATAAGGGAGAATAATCAGTGAAAGTATAATCATTCTGATCATGGAACTTTTGAGCAAGGGTTTGGACAAAGAGAGCTTGGTGAGGCTGCTGCATATGCATCTACAGTTGTAAGCACTTTGCTTTGTTTTCATTAATATATATGTGCTTGGCCCGTTTCCTTCAAGTTTGTGTATGTTTCATGAACTTGTTCCTTTTGATAGATCTATTTCGAAGCTAATCATGGTAGAATAGGAAGTATGTTTTGTCGTTTTTGTTCATTGGATTGCAGGACCTTTTGAAGAGCTTGGAGATCAAGATCAGTCTGGATCGAGCAGGGACAAACTTCATTAAAGGTATTTACACTCCTTTTTTCTTTTTCCTTGACTAGTTTAGCTTCATTAGAAGGAATGTCAATGTTCAACATTAACACCTTTCTGTCTTGGTTATAGGGGTCTAGGATCCAAGAGGGAATTCACCTGTCCACAGGGGGATTTTCCTGTAACAACCATTCTAGTGAGTTCATTACACTATATTTTCTTTACGGTCTCTGTATATTTCAGTATTTAATAGAAATTAAGTATTTTTGTATCTCCGTGTTTCTGTCTTATTTATGCATTTCATCTCATTCCCTCATAAATTCAGATAGGGTTCAATGTACTAATTTCCTTTCTAATGAGCTAAAAAAGACTAAAAATGAAGCATTGAGTGGAAAATCATGATCTTGATAAGGTTCCCCTTTTCAAATAGCTCATATTTGTCCTCAACATACCCACTCAACCCTAACTTCATGATAAGGTGAGGGTTGTTACATATGAACGAGTTTTCTTCTCTTAAGGTTTTGGCACTAGTATAAAATGAAGTTTCAACCCCTTATTATGGGATTTTTTTGAATGGGTGTAATAATTATATCTATTCTTAGAGATATCTTACCACCATTTAGCTACTATGTGTTATTATGTACATTTTAGTGCTTTTCACTATTGGTTGATTAACATAATTCATTTTTCAATATAATACTTTTCTTTCAATACTATATCCTCTACAATATTGTATTTCATTTTCAATCCAATATGGATAAGAGGTATCAAAGAAATATACTCTCCATTGTTTTTTCATGCATGTCCCTTGTAAGGTCAAGGTACAAGGAGTTAGACCTAGAGCCAACTTAGTTTATTGAATATATTCCTTGGCAACCCAAGAAATCTCCCATGGTGTACAAACAAAAGATGACAAGGTAGGAGATATTATCAAGCTATTGATCTAGGAATCCATTAAGCAAAAAAGGAATGAGATAATGGATCATTTCACCCATATCCAACAATAATATCTTGTCAAGACATATATCTTAGTCAATAATGCCACCTACAATGAAAAATCAATCCCTTCAAAGATGAGGTACTACATGACTTTGCCACACTTGAAATTTAGGATGTCCTTTTAGAACAACCATTTATGTGGAAGAGTTATGTTGTGTACCAATCTAGGCCCCGTAGTGCTATTGTTACCTTCAGAGGCTAGATTTACAATATATCATAGGTAGCCCTTACTATCACAACCTCTTTGATCACTACTAAGTAGTCATGTGGGAAGATAAACTCTTGGAATAGGATATTTTTCCTCTTCATGGTCTAGTTATAAGGAGCAAAGAAAATCACCACAACCACAAAATCCTCTAGAAGACGCCTATCTATGCACCAACAATAGGTATATCGATTCATGGAATAATGTATGAAGAGATTGATAAACCTGATGAATAGAAGCAATACTAACATATTCTCCAAACAGAAGAAACAATGGCACATTCACACACAATATACATAAGATTTACCCTAGAAACCTTTAACTGAGTAAACCAACCTAACTCAAAGCCACACCTGTGTATCTCATTGTATTAATTTAACCATTCACAATACAATATTTAGGTATTTTGTGGTATTAATTAACCCCAGCCCACTAACTAAGATTAGATTAAAACCCTAATCCCTTAACTGATATTAGATGACAATGGGTATAAAACCATGGGCTAAAACCACCCCCCAAAAATCCATAAATACACCTATAATGGCCTCTGAAAAATAATGTTTTAGGATGTACAATCTATACCTGCAAAGAAAAAAACTCATACAATAATACATACATATCTTCACCTCACCCACATGAAATTGTCAGGTAAAACACACAATTGATTTCACACCAAACACCCCTCTACTTAATGGCCCTATATACACACTCTCCTTTAGATAACAAGGAGATCAAGCATTTGATTTAGGAGATAATATAGCAGGGCCATATTTTCCCAAGTTCCCTACACTGCAAGAGATTGATTATGTTGGTTCAAAAGAAGAAGAAGACATGGCAGCTCTATATTAACTAAAGGGGATTGAATAAAGTCACAATCACTAACCAATACCCAATCCCTTAAATTGGTTATTTTCTCAATTGGAACAAAGGTGCCAACTTTTTCAATAAGATTGATCTTAAATCAAGCTATCTCCAAGTCCCAATTTATCCAACTAATGTATGGAAGACAACCTTCAAAATCCAAAGAAGTTCTCTTCAAGTGGTTGGTTATGCTTTTTGGATTGATTAATGCACCAAAAACATTCATGGATATCATGGATGAATTTTTGTGGCCATTCACCAATTCTTTTGAGGTAATATGCTTAGACAACATCCTCATCTTTGACATTATAATTTGGGAAAGACATTTGAAGCACATTCAACAAGTACTTAGTGCCCTACGAAAATACAAGCTATATTCCAATCTAAAGAAGCACTCATTCGACATGAACACAATTCAAAATGCAGGGTACTTCATGCATGAGCATGGTGTGAATGTGGATATAGCCAATTTCCAAGTCATTCATGATTAGTCATCCCTAAAGACATTAATGAAGGTTAAAAAATTCTTGGGCCTTGTGAAATTTTATTGTAGGTTCATATGGGGTTCCCTCATATTGCTTGGCCCATGATCCAGGTGACTAAAAGTGGAGCCAAGGAAAAATTTATTTAGGTAGAGGAACAATAGAAATCATTTGAGGATTTTGGTAATTTTCTCTTCTTTGCTCCAATCCTCATTTTTCCAAATTTGTAATAATCATTAGAAATTGAGACAAACACCTCAAACTATGTGGTCAATGTAATCCTTACTCAACATGGAGATTCGATAGGCTATCACAACGAGACACTCTATTATGTGATTCACAAATACCCCACCTATGAAAAGGATATTTACTCCATTGTTTAGTCCTATTCATGGTGGAAGCATTATATGTTCAGAATGGAAATGGTCATCCACGTGAACAAACGACATGCCTATTAAATTTATGCATACTCAAAGAAAAGTTTAGAATCTTGCCACCATAAGTGGTTCATGCACCTTCAATAGTTCCACTTGAACATAAAGTTTAAGAATTCATGGAAACAATAATAAAGTTGGAGACTACCTTAGCCAACATTTTGTTGTGCCACTGATCATAGTTTTGAATTCCTATGGATGCGAGACTTCAAATTGGTCCAAGTTATATAGCAATGGATTTGAATTTTTTGCTACATATCATATATTGGTCGTAGATAAAAAAAATTTATACATTCACCTCCATGATGGAATTCTATTCTATCTAGATCGTCTTTGGGTTCCTTTAGGGTGAGAATGTGAAAAGATGATTTCGAAAGTGCACTATAGTTGGGTGGCAGGGCATTTCAACATGGAGAAGATAATGGTAGTGTTGTAGAAGTAATTTTAATGGCCATAACTCTCACAAGACATTTGTAGATATATCACACCATTCATGACATGTACGATTACTAAACCTGCAATTAAGAATTAGGTACTATAAACTTCTCTACCCATTCCAAATAAGCCTTGGGAGTCAATATCCATGGGTTTTATGTTAGGTATGTTCTCAACCAAGAATGGTCATAGTTGTTTTTTTGTGGTTTTTAATCAATTCTCTGAGATGGAAATTTTGGCACCCTTTAAGAAGAGTGTCACAACAAAGGCCACTACTAATAACTTATTTGAGCATGTTTAGGTTCATTTTCAGCTGCAAAAGACCATTGTCTCTAATACAATCGTATTTTTTGGTCTAGCACTTGCTCCATGATGGACACTGCATTGACTAAATTGATTGCCTTCCATTCCCATATCTATGGACAAGTGGAGGTAGTTAACACAATGATTGTATATTTCCTCAAAATGTACAACTCCAAGCATCCAAATACATTGGAAGAAAACCTTCCTTATGTTCAACACAACTATAATGAGACACTTCATAGTTTTGTTTCCCATAACCATTTTCAAGGGTGTAGGGGGCTCTAGCCATTATTACCAATTAATGTAGCTTTTCCTATTGCATCAATGCATGAAGAGTCCTCCTGATCTCAAAACAAGATAGATTTAGTAGCCAATTTTTTTGAACAGATCTAGCACATCTGACAACAAGTTCATGATATTTTGTAGAAAGTTGATGTCGATTAAAAACAACAACATGATCAACATTAGGTTACACACATGTTGGAGGTTGGTGATAAGGTATGGTTTCACTTATAAAAAGAGTGACTCATAAGAACCCAAATGAATATTAGACCACTTTGATATGGGCCTTGGACAATCATAAGGTCATGGGTGAGAATACTTTTGAATTGAATTTTCTACCCTTCCTTAGCTTACACCCTGTGTTTAATGTAGAACTACTTCAACCATACTTTTTGTCTCTATTGGACACCCCTAAGGTAGTAGAGTACTTATCTGCTATAAATCTCAACTTTGAGTGCATCGAGAAAGATACAGTAGACTGGTTCATGAGCACAAAGTTGAAAAAAAATATCCAATACAACATACAACTCTATTTGAGTTGTTAAAGGATGGAAACTTCTTCACTAGGGAAAGTGGTTAACTAAGAACAAGATCTAGCAGAATCCCCCCTATATGGTACATAAACTTGATGCAATGGGGACCATTGATACTCAAGGGGGAAGGACTGATTCAAGTGGTCATCGAAGGACATATAAAAAATGGTCTTGATACTAACATTTTTTGGTTCCCCATGTGCTAACATCCTCCCAAAGGCTCATTCATATCAATGCTCTTACAAGTTAGACCCAAACTTCACCCAAGATTCTTCTACTCCACCCATCAGAACTACATTTAATCCTATGTTAGATTTATGCAATCTCATTTTTTCATATGATATCATGTCATTAAATCAATGAAATCCTTCACCCCATTTGACATCCTTCCAATACATTCTGTTATCACCCGATAAGTTATAGGATCAACTGGTGACTGGAATATTATCTCTCTCTAGTGTTTTTTGTTGACAAATTATTTTTCATTCTACAAATAATTTGAAAAAGAAAGAGAAAAAAGAAAAAGAAAGAAAAGAAAGAAAAGAAAGAAAAAGAAAAAAGAAAAAGAAAGAAAAGAAAGAAAAAGAAAAGAAAAAAGAAAAGAAAAAAGAAAAGAAAAAGAGAAAAGAAAGAAAAAGAAAAAGAAAAGAGGGCATAAACGAATTTCAATAAATCCCCATGCAATAATAGTAACTTGGTCTATACCTTTCAAGCATGGCCAAGTTCTTTTTTAAATTGATGTTGATAGGATTAGTGAATAAAGTTTGGCTAAACCGTTTAATCTTAGCCAAAGTATCTAGGTTAGGTTAGTGAATAAATCTGGTCAGACTATCTAATCTTGGTCAGATAGCCTCAGGGTAGAGTAAGTTCTTAGCCCAACAGTCTAATATGGGTTAATTGTCATAGGAATCTAGGTTAGGATATAGGATAGTTGCTTTATTTCAATAAAACCAGTTGGATGATCAATGTTGCACCATGTTTCAGATGCTTAAAAATGGTGTTGGGATTGCCCCATGGTGGTGTATACATGAAAAGCCTTGGAAAACCCGTGAAATGCACTTACCCTAAGTTCTCTAGCACATGTATTCTCCGTGCCCTCACTTATGCTCCGCTCATATATCAATGGTTCAGATAATCGCACCACCGAGATCTATGGTGGCCAGAATTTTCCGGACCCCCCGACCGTTCTATCTTTAACGGGGGGGGGGTCCAGAATTGTGGATAAACACCCGCGCATATATGGACGGACCAAGTTTCAATGCGCGTATCTATGATCTATATTGGATTCTGTACCCCCCCGTTCGTTCAGCCTTTAATGGAGGGGGGGGTCCGGAATGTGTGTAAAAGGATGCACATAGATCTGCAGCCAAAAAGTCGGCACACAGATCAATGACTCAAGGTGTTTTTCGGACCCCCCCCGACTGATCTGCCTTTAACTGAAGGGGGGGAGTCCGTAATGGAATCTTTCCTATGGCGGGCCCCTCTCTATACGTGGCATCAATCTAACGGTCCCGAGTCCCATCGGCTCCCACTGTCTGACATACCTTCGTCATCTCTTGACGTCACCATCCACCTTTCTAAAAGAGTCACATACCTTAATTTGTGTCAGTCCTTCCCCCCATTCACTCATGGCAAGCCCCCTCACCATGCTTTTTACCCAAATCGGTAACCACCACTTCACCCATCCATATTCCTCAGTCACTGTCACCTGCCATATCACACTCTAAGTGATCCGTTGGCCATTTATTACTGGATAACCTATCATTTAACCAGCTGACCTGTCCCTCGCACCCAACAGACACTTGTTTACTCAAACTACCTTCACTCTTCTTTCTTTCACCATTTACCCGCTCATCGCACCAGAGAATTTTTACACCGTTTTCTCCATTTTGTCAGTCACCCCCACTTATAGTCGTCCCCTCTAACGTTGTTTATTTGTAGGTACTGTTGTAGTAATGGCGCCAAAGTCAAAACAAGCAGAAGGAGAGGAGAATCCGTTTCTCCCGCCTCCTGTCGACCTTGACAGGATTCCACTGGCCGACAAAGATCGCTTAATCGCAGATACAAAGTGTGATTTCGATTTCACAGATCTTCAATCATGGCTCAAAGAAGTTTTCCTGGACCAGAGTGACGAAATTGGACTCTAGGAGTCCAACCTACCCCTATATCTCGATTCACCATTTTCCATAATTTTCCCTCAAGTGCCAAGCCCACTACATTCCCGAGCAAAGAGCCATTGTTTCCTCGTATGGAGAAATTATTTTCCTCATCACGCCTAAAACCATCGACCAAATGATGCAAATCCCCCGAGCTGACTCTGCATCACTTTTTAACCTTGAAATTCTTACAGAATTATACCAGAAGATGACTTTCCCCCAAAGAGCTCAAATATTTGAGCTTTTCCTCCCACCATTGGCTCAATTCCCTGCTACAAATCCCCCTTATCCTTTTTCCATGTTTTCGACCAAAGGAAACCAAATCATCTCGTCCCTATGTGCCTTGTTGGGTTACTATTCGGATCAATGGGTAGATGAACCCATTCTGGGATTTTTTTCCATTTTCTCCACCGACGAGAAGCCCACTACCCAGTTCAACTTCAACATGTTCTTGGCGAACAATATTCACAAACAGTTTGTCAATTTCGCCATGGAAGGCATGTTCCAATATTCTTCCATACTGGCTTACTTGTTCATTTTCTTCCAAGCGGAAAAATTTTCCTTTTCCATGCAGAAGATGGATGGGGATGGAAGACCCCAGGCAGTGACCGCATGGACCTCCTTTCTCAAGCATAACTCCATAGAGTTTAGTTTCAAGCAGTTCATCGAGCAATTCTATCACCCAGTGGTAAGTATTCTTAGCGACAGGCCCGAGCCTAGGATTAATGATGAAGTTCAGAGGATCCTGCATATTTCGGATCACACCAAGACTGGTGATTGGTATTTATACCAAGATCACACTGAGATCAGAGTATATGGGTGCACGTTGGCCCCGTATAAGCTTCCTAAATACCTGCCTGTCAGAATTTTTTCTCTAGAGTACATAAGGCAGATGATAAACTCTGATGATATCCATTTTGTGTCTTTAAAGAAAAAACAATAGCTCAGAATCAAAGGGCAGCTTGGCTCTTTCATCTGCAACAATCGTGGTGTTGCGGAGGAAGAAAACAAGCTGCTAAAGGAAATGAAGTTCTTCATGAGTTTCACATGGCACTATGATCCGTGTGGGATTATCTCTGTGATGAGGGTGAAAAACAAGAATATCCCATATGTCCACGAGTCTAGGCCCGAAGTGAAGAAATTCCCAAACCAGACAGTATGGGAAGCAAACACTTTGGTCGAAGAAGAACAACAGGATCCCCCGACCACTGTATCACAAACAACCACACCATAGGTTCTGAAAGAGAAAAGGCCTAAGCAAGATTTGTCACCGCCTGTCACTGAAGTGTCGTCAAAATAATTCCAACTGCATACCAAGAGGTCTAAAACCATTTCAGCTCCTAACCTGACTGGGGAAAAGGAAGTCCTGTCTACTACAGTGACCAAGGTTGATAGGCCACCCCTCAGTGCAAGCCTCCAACATATCATAACCTCAGCGTTTCCGAAGAAATCTACAGATACTCCATCAACCACCCAGCCAGGCAAGGTAGGACCGAAGCAAAGCATCTTTGAAAAATATGATCTGATCAAGAAAAGGAATTAGACTCTGACCAGTAGGACTTGCGCCCAGTTCTGGAAGCATACGCTAACTGCACAACATAGGCTGCTATCGACATTTGACACTGAGAAGGGAAGAATGCATATGTCATTCCTCCAAGCACAGGTGCCAGATCCAAAGGTAATCACTGATTACAAAAGGGCCACCTTTGAATTCCAGACTAAGGATGTGCACCCGACCGATCAGATGGATCTGCACAAGCAAATAGGAGAAATGGTTTTCTATACGCTGGCACATGCTTCCACCACTGCGTCCAAATTGCAAGTTTCCCTGAACAACGTCCAAACACAATTGAAGTTGGAGAAGATATCGTCCTTTGCCAAGGACAACAAGATCAAGACTTTGGAGGAATTGGTCCTTAAGATTGGGTACGATCCCTCGAACATGAAAGCAACAGGGGTGATTTTAAGAACCCCTCCTAAATTTATATGTATAATAAATGGGCGAATCCCCATGATACATAGGAAAAAATGAAGGCTATTTTATCAATAATATAAAATGTATATATAATTTTTTGGCGAATATTTTAGTCAATTATATAATCTTGTAAAATATTGGCG
>ML814243.1:211641-258922 GCA_009831015.1 Picea engelmannii | reverse complement strand
CCTCTGTCAAAGTCATGGGAGGCAAAGACTCCCTCCGAAATGATACGGTCCCACAACCAGCCACCTTGACCTCCCGGTCATCTCCAAGCACTACCTCTACATCTCCATACTGAGTAAGATCTGTCAAGTACTCACGAACTGTTGTCATATGGCGAGAGGCACCACTGTCAATATACCAAGTATCTGGAGTAGTGGTCCTCGATGATAGACACACAATCAAGAAAAATTCCTTGTCAAACTTGGTGGAAATCTCTTCCACTTCTGCTGAAGCTGTTGTTTGTCTCGACCTTGGCATCTCACCAAAGGTCCCTTCTCTTGGCATCTCACCAAGAGTTTCTTGATCTTGGCATCTCACCAAAGATCCTCTCCTTGGTCTCTCACCAAGTGACTTCCTCTTGAAGTGACTGCTGTCCCAACTTTCTGTCTGCTGAAATTTCTGCCTCTCTTCAACTCAGCTCTGATACCATGTTAATTTTTCAAAATCCCAACCCAGTTTCAGTCTCGCTGATTTTTCAGTCAAATTTCAATGCCAAACTCAGTTTCAACACTGTTTCAGCATATGTTATAGCCTTGTGTTTCAACATATACTCACAACGGTGTTTCAGCATATGACTCAGCATTGTGTTTCAACATATACTACAACCTAGTGTTTCAACATATACTCACAGCGGTGTTTCAGCATATGACTCAGCACTGTGTTTCAGCATATACTACACCCTGGTGTTTCAGCATATACTACAACCTGGTGTTTCATCATATGCTACAGCCTGGTGTTTTAGCATATGCTGAAACACCAGGCTGTAGCATATGTTGAAACACCAGGCTGTAGTATATGCTGAAACACCAGGCTGTAGTATATGCTGAAACACAGTGCTGAGTCATATGCTGAAACACCGTTGTGAGTATATGCTGAAACACTAGGCTATAGTATATGCTGAAACACAGTGCTGAGTCATATGCTGAAACACCGTTGTGAGTATATGCTGAAACACAAGGCTGTAACATATGCTGAAACAGTGCTGAAACTGAGTTTGGCATTGAAATTGGACTGAAAAATCAGCAAGACTGAAACTGGGTTGGGATTTTGAAAAATTAACAAAGACCACTACACCCAGGGGGGAAAAGAGAGGACAGACAAACACCACACGCATAGGCAAGGAGGGCTAGCATATCTGCTTTAGTGCTGACGTGAAGACTCTCTACATATTTTTTAAAAATGGCAATCTTGACAACAAGTGGATAGCCAAATCTAATCTAAAACACAAACTTCCAAATAGAGTGAAGTGTGTTACTCACGAAAAATGGCTTTCCTGTTGAATCATCCATTTGTCTCCAAACACAACACCTTTCCAATGTGGAGGAAAAAGAAAGAGAACATGATACTCAACAACAACACAAGTTTGAAATGTTTTGACAACGTCATAATTCCAGTAAACATGCTTGAAAAGTTTGATATCTTGGATGGGTAATAAAGACGAAGGACCAGGTAAATAGTAAATACCTATCAAGTCGTTTGGAAACCCTAGCAATAATTCACCGCCAAAGCCTCACGCGGCACCATCTGAGTTTTTTCTGCTCTGAACAGGCAGCTCCACCAGGCTAATAACTGTAACAAATTCTAGTTTCTTCTGCTCTGAACAGGTGGCTCCACCACTAGCATCTCTTGCACTTTTTTCCATTCCGTCGAGGGGAAATAAGCACGAAAATTCAATATATGTAAACCAGGCTTTGGGGAATTAGATATTTTCGGGATGGTCACTAGATAGTGAACTCTGTAGTTCTCATGAATGAACCAGACAAGTAACAAAGCTATGATTTTAAACTTGGACACTGGGCAGATCCCATACAATTTATACCAGGTGTGAGGGCCAAAATGTAGCTACCCAGTGCCCATACCACAAAATCTGGGTGAATTAAACCATAAACCCTGATTTTACCAAATGGGAGGGCGAAGAAGCTATAAAAAATTCCCATACTTCTAGAAACTTGGCTAATGGAAGCTTGTCCCTCCAAATTGCAGGGGCGAAATATAATTTTTTTCCCTCAATCTCTCCTAAAAACAAGGGCTAACCCTGTACACGATTTTTCCCCTAAAATAAATTACGGGCTAATGATATAAGTTTTAAAAAATCACTTTAATACAAAAAATTCGCCCAATAAAAAATTGGAAGCCCCTAAATTTTGCCCATGAGCGAAATTTTGCCCCTAAAATCATCTATGGAAAGCAACCAAGGAGATGATTAAAAAGAAAAATGCCGACATAGCCTCTTTAAGGAAACAATTGAAACTCCCACCAACAGAGGATTCACATGTGAAGGAGATAGCAGAGACGGAGGGAGAAAAATATGAGATGCTCAAACTAATCATGGAACAAAATGCACAACTAAAGGAAATGGAAGCTGAGATGGAGAAGTTGGTAAAAGAGAAAGAACAACTGAAACCAATGGAAGTCATTCCATTGCGTGTAGTTCCACTTTCAGGAGTGAGCACAACATCAGTAGCAGAAGTCCCATCAACAAATCCACTGACATCTCTGGAAAAGACAACCGAATTGGCTAAATCTATGGAAAAGATGAACTTGCAGGAAACAGAGATTAGCAGGCTCAAAAAGGAGATTGAGAACCTTCAAGAACTCAAATATTCCTATCATATCAGCCTCTCCAAGGAAAAGCAGGTGTCATACCATCTCAAACAAGAGTTACAACAGCTCCGGAAGCAAACAGTGGCAGGTGAAACTTTGGTCGAAGTTAAAGAAAGCGTTTGGACAGACATCACCAAATCTATGAACGAGATATGGCCAACGATATAGATCATGTTTGAGAAAAATGAGTTGGTGCAGAGAAGCAAACAAGCCATTGAGAAGATCATATCGAAATTAGGAGAGATGCCCACACAGGCTAATGAAATCATCAAGTTTCTAAATTCTAAGACCAGGGAGGAGCTGGAAGAGCTGGAAATTGAAGATAGAACAGACACCATCCTTGAGGTCAAAAGAGTTTTGACCAAGAGAGGATTAATGATTCAGCTGGAAGAAAAGGTTCAGGCCATGGACCTAGGGGTACAAAGGTTTTTTAGTAAGATTGAGGCTCTACAAAAGAAAGGTCTTCCTGGTCTGAAGGTAATCAATGACAAATTGATGACACTCCCAGACTACAAAAAGAGACTGGCCGATGTGGCTAAGGACAGTTCAAAGTTTTCAGGAATTCTAGGCAACATCACTGGTAAGGCAATTCTAGATGCACTTCAATGTGACATCAGTATTCAACATGAGATTCGATACATCTTCGTCACCAAACCTACCTTCGCCAAATACACAGAAACGGATGAAGTTTATCGAAGGCTACTCAAAGTCAACGTGCCCAATCATCTTCAATGGGAAAAACTCTGTGATCTGATCGAGTAGCAAATGAGCTATCCCAGCCCAGTCATTTGTCCAGTCAGATGAGTTCATGCAGAGGCCTCACCAACGGTTCACCCAGAAAACAACATGCAGTTGTGACACATCATCAAGAAGTTCCTGGATTTCTGAAATTTGTTAAGTTAGTTAGGCTAAAAATAGATTTAGCACGTCCTGGTCTTTGATGACAAGATTGCTTGTAATTTTTAGTTATAAATACTTCATCTTTCGAAGTATTGAGGGTTGATCTTCACACCCTGCAAGCTATCAGACTGTAATATTTTTGAAGAGATCTCCCATTAATACAAAGAGGCATTTTACAGGATTCTTGCGTGTATTCATTGGCGATGTTTTTCTCTCTTAAATGTTATTCTCGCTTTGTTATCACACTGTTTTCTAAATCTAATCTTTGGAAGTAACGAACGTTGCAGGATTTATCTCGTATACCCTGTTTCTGACTTAAAGATTTTAGTGTTTTTCTTCTCATTTTACAATAAAGAAATTCTTAACTGCTTCTTTGTTGTAATTGTCTTTCTCATCTTTTCTGCTATTCCTCATTTATGCTACTAAAGAATCCAGTGATTACATTATCTCGCCTTGTGAAAGGTTCCTTTGTTTTTCTGGTTCGGATTTCATCTTTACGACACGGACCCCATAGCCCAATGGATGTGTAAACTGTCTCAACCAACTCAACAAACACTACGACAACAAAATGGACTTATTTATTTACCTAGACTAATATTTAAAAATTTGAAACATATCTAAATCATATAGAGAGATCCCTCTCCGAAGTTGGAAGGGCTAGATTCCAGCTTCAAAAGCGGTTGGATAAAGTTACCTCTCGTAGATTTCTTCTTCCGAACAACCTCTAGGAAATTTACAGAGTGCTAACATAGTGGCGAATCCACTGGGGAAATAACATAACTAAAAATTTATAGCTTCTCATTTTCTTTTCCCTAGAAGAAAAGTTTGTTCCTGAAATATTGCAAATCTGAGAAGAAAGTAATGTTTAGAGGTTGATTAAAATTTGTACATATTATTTTCAGAATTGTAAAACTAAAAAGTATATATATAAAAATAAAAAAGAAATCTGGCTCCCAAGAAAGCATATACTCGATCTCATCCAGACCCAAAACCTGCGATAGTAACAGATAACCCAAAACAATTTCTCAGAAAAGAGACCATTGTTGAAGGTTCAGTAAGTCATACTCCCTTGCATAAGTCCCTTTCCTTTTCAGGGAAGCTCATTACCTTTCAAAACCCTGACTTTGACACCCTCTCCGAACAAAGCCTGGTTAGAACAAGATCCGATAGTTTTGCGACTGAAATCATTTTGGACCCAACCATTTTGCAACCCCAGACTCTTGAAGTTCTATCTCCCACTGCTAAACCATGAACCACTCCCTCAGTGCTAGCCATTCTCTCCTCGTCCTCGTCTTCGGTCGCTACCTCGCCTATCATCCAGCTTGTTATCCCACCTCCTCCACCCATCATGGTAGCCAGATATGCTCCCTTGGTGTTGGCCGTGCCTCTTCATTCCATGCCCCAAGACTATCAACCGAGACTCCCACAGTTCAATGGAACAGGATCTTTGAATGCCCAACAACACGTTGATAAAATGAATGATTATTTTGACCTGCATGAAGTAGATGAGGCTGACGTTCAAATGAGATTGTTTTCCCAAAGATTGATAGGTGACGTTAAGAAATGGTATAAAGGTTTACGTGCCACCTCAGTCCTTGACCTTAACGTATTCCAAAGGAGTTTTCTAGACAGATGGGAGGTAAAGAAAAACCCTCTCC
The DNA here is from genome assembly GCA_009831015.1 of Picea engelmannii. Classification (NCBI taxonomy): domain Eukaryota; kingdom Viridiplantae; phylum Streptophyta; class Pinopsida; order Pinales; family Pinaceae; genus Picea; species Picea engelmannii. Next base: position 253,723 of record ML814243.1, on the reverse strand, counting down.
AAATATTGTCAGAATACGAAAATATCAGAAGAAATCAAGGTGAGACAGTACAAGATTACTGCACTCATTTCAATAACCTGTACAACGCAATCCCAACCGAAATCAAACCTCCACAGGGTTTGGAATTGATAAAATTTCTTGATGGTTTTGACACCGATATGTCGTACCAACTAAGGGAAAGAAATTCTACCACCCTGGAAGACATGCAGAAAAGCGCAATAAGTGTGGAGGCCAATTTGTTGGAAAAAAGGGAACGACAGAGGTTAGAGAGGAGAGTTACAATTAAAGAGGAACCTTCCACTTCAACCTCCGATTCCAAATTGGATTCCTTGGCCAGAGCAATGGAAAAAATGATGGAAATAATTGTGGTATCATAAAGAAATCCTCTGAGAGAAAACCCACCAGCTCCTCAAGTTCGGAATCCTAACTTTAGGAGAAATCCTCCTCAAATCAGACAGAGAGATCCTAGGGATCAAAGAGAGCAGGGAGGTCCAGATCAACAGATCAGACCCCCCCTACAAGAGAATTATGCTGATGAAGGAGAGGAAGTGATTGATGAACTAGAGGATACTCACATAAATCTCATGGGCATTCATGATAACGAAGCTATTTTCCTTACTCAAGAAGAGCAAGAAATTTTTCTTCTCAATAAAAAAAAAGTAAGTGAAGAAGCTGAAGATGCCGAACAACAGGCATTCAAAAATGCCATTTTGGAGGTACACCGACAATACAATCTGCGAAGTAAAAATACTGAAGGAAGTTCCCCAAAAAAGATGATTGAAATGAAGAAGGTAGTTGAAACCAAAAAAGCCTATGAGCCATATGCAGAGAATATTCATGAGAAGAGTAATGCCGAAGTTCCAGCAAAAAGAAACCTTGCTATTCTGAAAAGATCGCCGCAGCATGAAGATTCATCAATTAATCAACCAAGTACTTCTGGCTAGAAGAATGTGGTAGACAAACCAGAATTGATGAGCCAAAGCAGAGACCCTACACCTTTCAGCCTCGAAGGGGAATTAGCCAAAGTAAAAATTCCCATTCCACTTTCCGAGTTGATGAACAAAGACACTTATCGTTCACAAGTGATTAAAGCGCTTACCATTGAACCTGATATATGTACGAAAGCCTTAACCATTGGATCAACAAATCATTCAGACACTGTGAACCTTACAGATGATCAACCCGAACTTCTGTTCGGACCCGAAGTAGATGGCCAAGCTGATAATGGTGCTGTCGCTCCTTTTTACATCAGTCTAAATATACATGACCTGATCTTGCATAATGCTATGCTAGATTCAGGTGCTTCCCATAATCTGATGCCTAAAGCGGTGATGGAGAAAATGGGACTGGAGGTCACCAGACCTTACAAGGATTTACACTTATTTGACTCTAGTAAAGTTATATGTATTGGTTTGATCAAGGACCTATGTATCACCCTGGTTCAGATTCATGCAAAGAGCATGGTCATGGATGTAGTAGTTGCAGACATCCCCCCGAAGTATGGAATGTTTCTATCCCGGTCTTGGGGGGCTAAGTTGAGAGGTACCCTGTAGCTGGATATGTCGTATGCCACTGTCCCAGTCTTCGGGCAATAGAGAGGGCTATATAGAGAAACATTGATGAAATACATGGTCAGTAGCCAAGAAAAACCTCACAACTACCCTCTTTACTCCGTGCATTCTGAATTGGATTCTTTTATCCCGTATAACGATGGTGACACGGAAGAGAAAAACACTCAGCTGGGAGAAGATACATCTGGTCCGGATGAAGGCCAAGAAATCATTGAGGTAGAAAGAAAGAAAAATGTGATAACTGAAGAATTACCGACAGATTTCTGGAGCATGGATTTTGATGGAGCAGTAAGCAAAGAAGGATCCAGAGCGGGAGTTTGGCTGCACAATCACAGAACCAGGTATTCATAAAACCATTCTTACAAATTAAATTTCCAATGCACTAACAATATCACCGAGTATGAAGCCTTGATGCTCGGTCTGAAACTTTTGAAAAGAGTTGGTGCCAAACAGATTATGGTAAGAGGTGATTCTGAGTTAATAATAAAGCAAATTAAAGGTGAGTATGCTGCGAAACATCCCCATATTAGAGCTTATAGGAATGTTGTTCTTGATGCCCTTAGATGTTTCACTGAAGTTTATTTGCAGGCAATGCCTAGGGGACATAACATTTTGGCAGACAGATTGGCTACGTCAGCAACCACATGTAAGATTCCTTTTCGCTCGACTCACCCATACACGGTAGAGGTGAAGTGCAAGCCAACTATTCCTGGCAATATCAGGTACTGACAAATGTTTGGTAATGATGATCAAATCGAAGACTTTCTGCAGTGTAAAAATGATTTTGAATGTACAAATATAGATTTAGAGAACGAAGATGAAAATGTAAAAAGATCTGATTTTGAAAATGATAGTGTAAATAACATAGATTCAAGAGAATTAGGTGATGATGAGATGGAGACCGATATTTTGCATTTGAAAAGTAATGTTTTACCTAGGGGTCTAGTTTCTTTAGAGGACTTGTTTGATTTTAACGATGTAGCCAAAAAACCGAAAATTGAAGCCAGTGGACAAGAAGTAGAAGATTGTAATATAGGGATAGAAGAGAAACCCAAGATGGTCAAATTGTCTAAATCATTAACCCCTGAGCAAAAACTCAAATACATTGAGTTGTTCAAGGAATATTCAGATGTCTTTGCCTGGGGTTATGAGGATTTGAAAGCTTATGATACCAACATCATACAACATAGGATTCCAATAAAAGAAGATAAAAAACCGTTTAGACGGAAACTTAGGAGAATCAATCCCAAGTTACTCCCCCTGATAGAAAAGGAAATAAAAAAAATGTACGATGCCAAAATCATAGTTCCGTTACGTTTTTCCAAATGGGTCTCAAATTTCGTCCCAACATGTAAGAAATATGGGGAAATCAGGCTTTGCATTGATTTCCGAAATCTGAATAAGGTCTCCCTGAAGGACAATTACCCCTTGCCAAAAATGGACCACATACTACAAAGGGTAGTCAGATCCAGTCGAATCTCTTTGCTGGATGGGTTCTCGGGTTATAATCAGGTCCTCGTTCACCCAGATGACCAAGAAAAAACCGCTTTCACTACACCATGGGGCACTTTCATGTATGTGAAAATGCCTTTCGGTTTGATGAACGCTGGATCCACTTTCCAGAGAGCGATGAACATCGCCTTTGTTTAAGAATTAGGTAAATTTATTGTCATCTATCTAGACGATGTAACTGTGTTTTCCCAATTTGATGACGAGCACCTGCGACATCTCAGACGAGTCTTTGAGAAATGCAGGAGGTTTGGGATTTCTTTAAATCTTAAGAAGAGCCTTTTCGGACTAGAGGAAGGCAAATTGCTAGGGCACATAATATCTAAGGATGGAATAAAAATAGACCCCAACAGAATCGAGGCCATACAAAAATTAGAACACCCAAGAAACATCAAAGAATTACAGTCTTTTATCGGAAAAATAAAATTTCTATGAAGATTCATACCCAATCTGGCTGACCTCCTCAAAAACATTACAAATATGTTAAAAAAGGATGTAAAAATAAAATGGCATACCAAATCCAGACAGTCTTTCGAACAAGTCAAACGAGCATTCACACAGGCCCCCGTCTTGATCAGTCCTGATTTTACCAAGGATTTCTATCTTTTTTCTTTCACTTCCGAACATACCATTGCAACGGTATTACTACAGAAGAACAACGAAGGGTATGAACAACCCATAGCCTTCTTCAGTAAAGCGTTAAGAGATGCTTCTTTGAATTACAAGATAATGGAGAAATAAGATTTTTCCTTGGTAAAATCCATAAAAGATTTTAGAGTCTACATTCTCCATTCCCACACCATTGCATATGTTCTGAATGCGGTAGTAAAAGACATTTTGACCCAGGACAATCCGGATGGAAGAAGAGGAAAATGGATTGCTTTCATTTTAGAATATGACATAGGGATTAAGCCTACGAAACTAATTAAAGGTAAAGGCCTAGCAAAATTAATGGCTGAATCGAATTTCCATGCTCTTGACATTAATTTTTTAGCTGCAGCGGATGAACAGGGTGAGACGATGACTCCAAGTGTGAGAGAGGTATTTCTAAACTCTCCATGGTACGCAAACCTAATATTTTTTTTTCATAATTTACAAGCTCCCCATGGTTTGACTAAGACTAAAGATAGGTTTTTGAAGTTGAAAGCATTAAAATTTTGCATTCTAGAAGGCAATCTGTATTGGAAAGATCCTGGAGGTATTCTATTAAATTGTTTATTGAAAGATGAAGCTGACAAAGTGTTACAATAATTTCATGCAGGAGAATGTGGTGGCCATCTGAACTGGAAGGTCACAACCAACAAAATCCTCAGAGTTGGTTTCTATTGGCCCACCCTATTCGTTGACGTACATCATAAAGTGACTTCATGTCATCAATGTCAACTGTTTGAAGGCAAAAGGAAACTCCTTCCTCTACCCCTGAAACTGGTCTCAGTTGAAGCCCCTTTCCAACAATGGGGATTGGACTTCATTGGAGAAATACATCCTCCTTCTTCAGGCCAACACAGGTGGATTCTTACGGCCATAGATTATTTTACGAAATGGATCGAAGCAGTACCAAGAAGGCAAGCCACTGATTCTGTTATTATTAAATTTCTTGAAAATAATATCTTGTCTCGCTTTGGATGTCCTAGAAAGATTATAACTGATAATGAAGTTGCTTTTCGATCAAAGAAACTCATAGATTTCTGCAACCAGTATCACATTGGTTTGGGACATTCCACAACTTACTACCCTCAGGGGAATGGGCTGGCAGAATCTTCAAACAAAACCTTGGTAAACATCATCAAGAAGACATTGCAGGAAAACAAGAAGTCGTGGCATAACAAGTTGGTGTTCGCTTTATGGGCTGACAGACTGACCACCAAAAGGTCAATCAGTATGTCACCATATTAGCTGGTCTATGGCACAAAAGCAATTTTTCCCACTTCCTTAGGAGTCCCTGTCATGAAATTGCTTCAAGATATACAAGCCGAGCCAAATGACTCACAAAGAAGGATCAATCAGATGATCCATTTGCAGCAGTCTAGGGAAGAGTTATTCAACAAAACTCAGGTGGTCCAAGAAAGCATCAAGAAGATTTTTGACAAAAGAACCAAGGAAGATGATTTTGAGCTAGGAGATTTGGTGCTGAGATGGGACGCCCGGAATGAAGACAAGGGAAAACATGGAAAATTTGATAGTCTGTGGAAGGGACCATACATGATTCAATCATTTAGAGGAAACAACACTTTCTTGCTAAACAACGCTGATGGGACAGATCTTCCAGGAGGACCTATAAATGGCAGAATGTTGAAGCATTATTTACCACCTCAGTAGAGACTCGAGGTTTCACTCTCCATTGTACATACCATCTTTATTTTTCGCCTGCATTTTCTGAGTGAATAACTTTAGTCAGTTGGTTGAAGCCCGAAGAGAAGGCCCTAAGCCGCTGACCACTGTGCTTCCATTTTTTTAGAATAAAACCAATCAATCAACGAAGGCGACTAGGCATAAATTTTCAGAACATCAAGAACCAGGATTCTTGGCACTTCACAAGGAAAGTACCATCCTCAGGTGGAGCCTTTGTTATCACCCTATAAGTTATAGCATCAACTGGTGACTGGAATATTATCTCTCTCTAGTGTTTTTTGTTGACAAATGATTTTTCATTCTGCAAATAATTTGAAAAAGAAAGAGAAAAAAGAAAAAGAAAGAAAAGAAAGAAAAGAAAGCAAAAGAAAAAAGAAAAAGAAAGAAAAGAAAGAAAAGAAAGAAAAATAAAAGAAAAAAGAAAATAAAAAGAGAAAAGAAAGAAAAAGAAAAAGAAAAGAGGGCATAAAAGAATTTCAATAAAGCCCCATGCAATAATAGTAACTTGTTCCATACCTTTCAAGCATGGACAAGTTCTTTTTTAAATTGATGTTGATAGGATTAGTGAATAAAGTTTGGCTAAACCGTTTAATCTTAGCCAAAGTATCTAGGTTAGGTTAGTGAATAAATCTTGCCATACTATCTAATATTGGTCAGATAGCCTCAGAGTAGAGTAAGTTCTTAGCCCAATAGTCTAATCTGGGTTAATTGTCATAGGAATCTAGGTTAGGATATAGGCTAGTTTCTTTATTTCAATAAAACCAACTGGATGATCAATGTTGCACCATGTTTCAGATGCTTAAAAATGATGTTGGGCTTGACCCATGGTGGTGTATACATGAAAATCCTTGGAAAACCCGTGAAATGCACTTATCCTAAGTTCTCTAGCGCATGTATTCTCTGCGCCCTCACTTATGCTCCGCTCATATATCAATGGTTCATATAATCGCACCCAGATCTACGGTGGTCAGACTTTTCCGGACCCCCCCGACCGTTCTATCTTTAACGGAGGGGGGGGGTTTGGAATGTGTGTTAAAGGACGCGCATAGATCTGCGGTCAAAAAGTCGGTGCACAAATCAATGACTCAAGGTGTTTTTTGGACCCCCCCGACTGATCTTCCTTTAACTAAAGGGGGGGGGTCTGGAATGGAATCTTTCCTATGGAGGGCCCCTCTCTATACATGGCATCAATCTAACGGTCCCGAGTCCCACCGCCTCCTACTATCTGACATACCTTCGTCACCTCTTGACGTCACCATCCACCTTTCTAAAAGAGTCAAATCCCTTAATTTTCGTCATTCCTTACCCCCATTCATTCGTGGCAAGACCCATCACCATTATTTTTACCCCAATCGGTAACCGCCACTTCACCCATCCGTATTCCTCAGTCACTGTCACCTGCCATATCACACTCTAAGTGATCCGTTGGCCATTTATTACTGGATAACCTATCCATTAACCAGCTGACCTGTCCCCCGTGCCCAACGGACACCCATTTACTCAAACTACCCTCACTCTTCTTTCTTTCACCATTTACCCACTCATCGCACCAGAGAATTTTTACACCATTTTCTTCATTTTTTCAGTCACCCCCACCTACACTCATCCCCTCTAACATTGTTATTTTTTAGGTACTGTTGCAGTAATGGTGCCAAATTCAAAACAAGAAGAAGGAGGGGAGAATCCATTTCTCCCGCCTCCTGTCGACCTTGACAGGATTCCATTGGCTGACAAAGATCGCTTAATCCCAGATACAAAGTGCGATTTCGATTTCGCAGATCTTCAGTCATGGCTCAAAGAAGTTTTCTTGGAACAGAGTGACGAAATTGGACTCTGGGAGTCCAACCTACCCCTATATCATGATTCACCCTTTTCCAGAATTTTCCCTCAAGTGCCAAGCCTACTACATTCCCGAGCAAAGAGCCATCGTTTCCTAGTATGGAGAAATTCTTTTTCTCATCACGCTTGGAACCATTGACCAAATGATGCAAATCCCCTGAGTTGACTCTGCATCACCTTTTAACCTTGAAATTCTCACAGAATTATAATAGAAGATGATTTTCCCCCAAAGAGCTCAAATATTTGAGCTTTTCCTCCCACCATCCGCTCAATTCCCCGCTACAAATCCCCCTTATCCTTTTTCCATTTTTTCGACCAAAGAAAACCAGATCATCTCGTCCCTATGTGCCTTGTTGGGTTACTATTTGGATCAGTGGGTAGATGAACCCATTCTGGGATTTTTGTCCATTTTCTCCACCGACGAGAAGTCCACTACCCAGTTCGACTTCAACACGTTCCTGGTGAACAATATTCACGAACAGTTTGTCAATTTTTCCACGGAAGGCATGTTCCGGTATTCTTCCATACTGGCGTACTTGTTCATTTTCTTCCAAGCGGACAAATTTTCCTTTTCCATGCAGAAGATGGATGGAGATGGCAGACCCTAGGCAGTGACCGCATGGACCTCCTTGCTCAATCATAACTCCACAGAGTTCAGTTTCAAGCAGTTCATCGAGCAATTCTATCACCCAGTGGTAAGTATGCTTAGCGGCAGGCCCGAGCCTAGGATTAATGATGAAGTTCAGAGGATCCTGCATCTTTCGGATCACACCAAGAATGGTGATTGGTATTTATACCAATATCACACTGAGATCAGAGTATATGGGTGTGAGTTGGCCCCGTATAAGCTTCCTAAATACCTGTCTGTCAAAATTTTTTCTATGGAGTACATAAGGCAGATGATAAACTCTGATGATATCCATTTTGTGTCTCTAAAGAAAAAACAACAGCTCAGAATCAAAGGGAAGACTGGCTCTTTCATCTGCAACAATCGTGGCGCCGGAGAGGAAGCAAACAAGTTACTGAAGGAAATGAAGTTCATCATGAGTTTCACATGGCACTACGATCCGTGTGGGATTATCTCTGAGATGAGGGTGAAAAAAAAGAATATCCCATATGTCCATGAGTCTAGGCCCGAAGTGGAGAAATTCGCAAACCAGACAGTATGGGAACCAAACACTTTGGTTGAAGTAGAACAACAGGATCCCCCGACCACTGTATCACAAACAACCACACCACAGGTTCCGAAAGAGAAAAGGCCTAGGCAAGATTTGTCACCTCCTATCACTGAAGTGTCATCAGAAGAATTCCAACTGCATACCAAGAGGTCTAAAACCATTTCAGCTCCTGACCCGACTGGGGAAAAGGAAGTCCCGTCTACTACAGTGACCAAGGTTGATAGGCCACCCCTCAGTGAAAGCCTCCAACATATCATAACCTCAACGTTGCCGAAGAAATCTATAGATACTCCATCAACCACCCAGCCAGGCAAGGTAGGACCGAAGCTGAGCATCTTTGAAAAATATGATCTGATCAAGAAAAGGAATCAGACTCTGACCAGCAACACTTGTGGCGAGTTCTGGAAGAAGACGTCAACTACACAACATAGGCTGCTATCGACATTTGACACTGAGAAGGGCATAATGCATATGGCATTCCTCCAAGCACATGTTCTAGAGCCAAAGGTAATCACTGATTACAAAAGGGCCACCTTTGAATTCCAGACTAAGGATGTGCATCTGACCAATCAGATGGATCTGCACAAGCAAACAAGAGAAATGGTTTTCTATACACTAGAACATGCTTCCACCACTGCGTCCAAATTGCAAGTGTCCCTGAACAACGTCCAAACACAGTTGAAGTTGGAGAAGATATCGTCCTTTGCCAAGGACAACATGATCAAGACTTTGGAGGAATTGGTCCTTAATATCGGGTACGATCCCTCGAACATGAAAGAAACCGAGGAGATGATTAAAAAGAAAAATGATGACATAACATCCTTAAGGAAACAATTGAAACTCCCACCAACATAGGATTCACACGCGAAGGAAATAACAGAGATGGAGGGAGAAAAAGATGAGATGCTCAAACTAATCATGGAACATAATGCACAACTAAAGGAAATGGAAGCTGAGATGGAGAAGTTGGTAAAAGAGAAAGAACAAATGAAAGCAATGGAAGTCATTCCATTGAGTGCAGTTCCACTTTCAGGAGTGAGCACAACATCAGTAGCAGAAGTCCCATCAACAAATCCACTGACATCTCTGGAAAAGACAACTGAATTGGCTAAATCTATGGAAAAGATGAACCTGCAGGAAATAGAGATTAGCAGGCTCAAAAAGGAGATTGAGAACCTTCAGGAACTCAAATCTTCCTATCAGATCAGCCTCTACAAGGAAAAGCAGGTGTTAGACCAGCTCAAACAAGAGTTACAACAGCTCCGGAAGCAAACAGTGGTAGGTAAAAATCTGGCTGAAGTTAAAGAAAGCGTTTGGACATACATCACCAAATCTATGAATGAGATATGGACAATGATACAGATCATGTTTGAGAAAAATGAGTTGGTGTAGAGAAGAAAACAGGCCATTGAGAAGATCATATCGGAATTGGGAGAGATGCCCACACATGCTAATGAAATCATCAAGTTCCTAAATTGTAAGACCAGGGAGGAGCTGGAAGAGCTTAAAATTGAAGATAGAACAGAGACCATCCTTGAGGTCAAAAGAGTTTTGACCAAGAGAGGATTAATGCTTCAGCTAGAAGAAAAGGTTCATGCCATAGACCTAGGGGTACAAATGTTTTTTAGTAAGATTGAGGCTCTACAGAAGAAAGTCTTCCTGGTCTGAAGGTAATCAATGACAAATTGATGACACTCCCAGACTACAAAAAGAGACTGGCCGATGTGGCTAAGGACAGTTCAAAGTTTTCAGGAATTCAAGGTAGCATCACTGGCAAGGAATTTCTAGATGCGCTTCAGTGGGACATCAGTATTCAGCATGAGATTCGATACATTTTCGTCACCAAACCTACCTTCGCCAAATACACAGAAATGGATGAAGTTTATCGAAGGCTACTCAAAGTCAACGTGCCCATTCATCTTCGATGGGAAGAAATCTGTGATCTGATCGAGTAGAAAATGAGCCGTCCCAGCCTAGTCAATTTTCCAGTCATATGAGGTCGTGCAGAGGCCTCACCAACGGTTCACCCAGAAAACAACATGCAATTGTGACACATCATCAAGCAGTTCCTGGATTTCTGAAATTTGGTAAGTTAGTTAGGCTAAAAATAGATTTAGCACGTCCTGGTCTTTGATGATAGGATTGTTTGTAATTTTTAGTTATAAATACTTCATCTTTTGAAGTATTGAGGGTTGATCTTCACGCCCTGCAAGCTATCAGACTGTAATATTTTTGAAGAGATCTCCCATTAATACAAAGAGGCATTTTACAGGATTCTTGCGTGTATTCATTGGTGATGTTTTTCTCTCTAAGTTAAATGTTATTCTCGCTTTGTTATCACACTGTTTTCTAAATCTAATCTTTGGAAGTAACGAACGTTGCAGGATTTATCTCGTATACCCTATTTCTGACTTAAAGATTTTAGTGTTTTTCTTCTCATTTTACAATAAAGAAATTCTTAACTGCTTCTTTGTTGTAATTGTCTTTCTCATATTTTCTTCTATTCCTCATTTATGCTACTAAAGAATCCAGTGATTACATTATCTCGCCCTGTGAAAGGTTCCTTTGTTTTTCTGGTTCGGATTTCATCTTTATGACACAGACCCCATAGCCCAATGGATGTGTAAACTGTCTCAACCAACTCGAAAAACACTACGACAACAAAACGGACTTGTTTATTTACCTAGCCTAATATTTAAAAATTTGAAACATATCTAAATCATATAGAGAGATCCCTCTCTGAAGTTGGAAGGGCTAGATCCCATCTTCAAAAGCGCTTGGATAAAGTTACCTCTCGTAGATTTCTTCTTCCGAACAACCTCTAGGAAATTTACAGAGCGCTAACACATTCCAAATCCCAACATCCCATAACACAACTACCACCCTATCGGTCCCCATGTGCTAATAATGTCCCATAAGCTCGTTTAGATTAATGCTCTTCTAACCATCCTTCTCTAGGCATTCAAAATATCTCTAATGATGATACCCTCAACACCAATATCATTCCCATTAAATAAGAGCTCCAACACATTCCCTTATCCCTAAAACCTAAATGATATTCTTGAGAACAAGTTAGACCCAAACTTCACCCAACATTTTTCTTCTCCACCCATTGAAACCATAATTACTCCTATGTTAGATTTATGCAATCTTTGTTTTTCATGTGATATCATGTCATTAAATCAATGTAATCCTCCACCCCACTTGACATCCTTCCAACACATTCCAAATTCCAACATCCCATAACATAACTACCACAATCAAGTCCTCTAGGTCCCCATGTGCTAACATTGTCCCAAAGGCTCATTCAAATGAATGTTCTTCTAACCATCCTCCTTTATGCATCTAAAATATCTTCGATGATAATCCTGTTGACACCAATATCACACCCATTAAATAATATATCCAAAACATTCCCTTATCCCTCAAACCTAAATGACATTCTTGAGAACAATTAGACCTAAACTTCACCCAAGATTTTTCTACTCCACCTATTAAACCACAATTCCTCGTATGTTGGATTTATGCAATCTTGATTTTTCCTGTGATATCATGTCATTAGCTCAATGTAATCCTCCACCCCACTTGAATTCCTTCCATAACATTCCAAATTTCAACATCCCATAACACAACTACCACAATCAAGTCCTCTGGGTCTCCATGTGCTAATAATTTCCTAGAGGCTCGTTCAAATTAATGTTCTTCTAACCATCCTCCTCTAGATATCTAGAATATCTATGGTGATAATCCTCTTGACACTAGTATCACACCCATTAAATAATAGATCCAACACATTCCCTTATCCCTCAAACCTAAATGATATTCTTGAGAACAAGTTAGACCCAAACTTCACCCAAGATTCTTCTACTCCACTCATCAAGACCACAATTTCTCCTATGCTCTATTTATACAATCTCACCTTTTCTTGTGATATCATATCATTAATTCAACGAAATACTCCACTCCATTTGATTTCCTTCCAAAACGTTCTAAAATCCAACATCCCATAACAAAAATACCACAATGAAGTCCTCTAGGTCCCTATGTGCTAACATTGTCCCAGAGGCTCATTCATATCAATGCTCTTCTAACCATCCTCCTCTAGGCATCCAAAATATCTTTGATTATGATCCCATTAACATTGATATCACTCCCATTAAATAATAGCTCCAACATATTCCCTTATCCCTCAATCCTAAATTGTATTCTTGAGAACAAGTTATACCCAAACTCCACCCAAGATTCTTCTACTCCACACATCAAAACCACAATTTCTCCTATGCTCAACTACACCTTCATCAACATCTTTAACTTTGACTCATTATCCCATGCTTCATGGGTTCTAGGGGTTTGTTTCTTTCCCACTAGAAAATTGATTTCAATCTGAATGTGGAGATCACAATTGCTCACGTATGGGTTAGGCTTCTGCATCTCCCCATGATTTTCTGTGATAAATCCACTCTAAAATCTATTGGAGACAAGTTGGGTTGCTCCATTGACTAGGTCAAGATTAAATGGGGGATATATACCTGTGTTATAATATGCATGGAAGTGGACTTAGAAGAGGGTCTCCCAAAAGCGATTCAACTTAATATGGAAGGTTAGAGTAATATTCAATCCCTAGACTATGAAAATATCCCTTTTAAGTGTAACAATTACTATGAGTATGGCCACTTTGCAAAGAAATGTACAAGTAGATGTGAATTACAAACTTCTATGAAGCAATCTCCTCCTCCCTAGAACAGTAATGAGAATGAAGATTTCCAACATGTGTCTATAAGGCACAAGAAACAACAACCCAAGGGACCCTTTTCTATGAGTTCGTGTTCATCTAATCCTAACAACAACATATATGAAATTATTGAAGAACAAGAGGAAGAAGAACACGAAATCCCAAAGGCTTATTGAGATTTTATGTAATTTTGGAAGTTATTCCTAAGTATAATTGTACTGGTCATAACCTCTAGAAGGTTGAGTTGATAATTCATTGTGAAAGGGTTTATTAATAATTCATTGTGAAAGGGTTTATTTATAATTCATTGTGAAAGGGTTTATTGATAAGTCATCGTGAAAGGGATTATTGATAAGTCGTGTCTTTTACGTCTTTTAGAGTATAAATAGAGGTTATGTCTAGTCACATTGAAATCATTCATTGAATATAAGTACAAGAGAGTAGCCTGCATTTATCTAGGAGGGTATTCTTGGTTAGTGTCTGGGTCTCTTTGGTCTTGATTTTGGGAAAGAGCATTGCATGACATTGTACATGTTGGAGGAATCTATACCGAGGAAAGTTTGTAGGGTTTTCTCCCCCTTGAGGGTTTCCCTGAGGATATATCTTGTTGTTCTGTGGATATCTGTCTTTCAGTTGTGATCCTTTTACATATTAAATAATATAATACTTGGAAAAACATATATGAAAATACTACATGGTCTTAGAGCAAGTTCGACCCCCACTCTCTCACGAGAGGGGTTGTATGAGAGTAGTTTAGCCATTTGTGATAAGTGGATAAGTAGATTTTCCACTTTGCTAAGTGTTTACAAGATCGATTAAGGGAGACAAATAGCGAGGAGGACTGACTATCTAAGAACTGTGTTATCCGCCATATAAATGGGTCACTCCATCAAAGAAGAAAAGCCACTAGTAAATGACAAGAATTACCATTAATACACACTGTCAGAATTGAAATTAGTTTGTGGCATTCTGGATCAAAAACATCAGATCATTTTTCCTCTCTTGCATGAAGAAGAAAGTTTAGATCTCCCCACCAATGGATTTGGAGTATCGATCTGTCATTGTGTGTGAACCAAATTGTTTCTTGTAGTCACATGAGAGTATTGGTGACTCTTGAGAGTATGCATAACGCCAGAGTATTTTTTCTTTTGGAATATGTTATGATATTGGTGAATTGATTATTTTGTGAGCTTGATCTCAACATAGGTAAGTAAAAATGATCAACTAAACGTTCTATTAGAGCTCGCTTGGGTAATTGTACACAAATTTCCCTCCATTGGCTATCCATGCATACAAACTGTTGAAATTGAGAAGAAAATAAGGAAAGCATGAAATAGAAGGACACCGTTGGAGGAGTGTGTCCCGTTAAACCTCCTTTGTAGATGTCAGTCAACAAATCGATGAATGTGGTCACCAACAAAGTGCCAAACATAGAAATGATAATGATGGAAAAGGTGTCGCTCGTGAAGGTAAAGCACTACTCCTTGAAATTTCCCTTCTCATACATGAACCTCATGAATTTATCCATGGAGTAGAGTGTCTTGGTGGTGTCCAACATATATACATAGAGAAACGTGATGAGGGAAACCCATAGTTGTGCGTTGTGGAAATCCTTGAAGCTCAGGGTCCTAACGGTGCCCATGATCTTGTGCATGTCTACGACTGTCTTTAAAATATCATAGACCTGGTTTCCTATTGTGGAGTTGTCGGAGTTGGTGGAGATATCATGATACCAAAAGAAAACCTCTATGGAAATTTGTGAGAAATTGCCATTGAGCTGCCAAAATGATGGAGCTTCCAAGTAGAAGGATCCACCAAAGTGTTGTATTTTAAGCAATTTATTTGATCGATGGTTTCAACGGTAGAATTGGGTCTCAGTGCGCACAATATTTTCAACGACCACATATCATCTGTCTGAGGTGAGGATAATCAAGATAAGGAATCTACACGGTGAGTTGGTAAAATATTAAGAGTTAAAACATTGAATGATGATGTGAAAACTCATGGGATCAGATCGATTAGGTGATCACAGGTGGGACAAAATGGGATTTGCATTTTTCAATCTATTTAATTTTAGATATGACTGTGTGCACCATGTGGTGCTGATAGCGATGAAAATGACTGATGGAATCATTTCAAAATATCCAAGTAATGGAATTACCATGAGGAAGAGAAAGAAGATGGCATTGTTTCAAATCCTCCAACACAGATGACGACACTGTATATTGATAAAATGTCATTGGGTTTATGAGCATGAGACTGTTGTGGGAGGAATTTGTATAATGTGAAATAAGAATGCCTTTGACGAAAATATGGCCTGAATAAATATGCTAGAGAGGCTTATGTGAGAGGCCTATACAAGAATATATTGTCGTGACTATTTTATATGTGCAACATATGCCTGTAGGGGCCATCCCGCCTTCTTGTACGTTGTGGGACGCGTTAGCGCTGCATCATTTTGGTACGATAGAAAAATTTGTTTTGAAGGTCAAGGATAAAGAGGAGTTGTGCAACTACCGAATTAATTCTTTGGGAGTTGGATATTGTTTATGGTTGGCGTTTGCATCTACTTGGAGCCAAGTCTTTGGCATGGTCAACGTCAGTTATGATACAAATTGTTTGATGTTGTTAAGTATTTCATGATAACTTGAACCACTGGTGCATTTTTATGTCAAATTATATTAATGAGAAATGCATATGGAAAAGTGTAAGATTGGAACAATTACCTTGGGAAAAAGACAAGAGAAGAACTATGGTTGCCATGTTTTGGATTACCTTCAATTTGTCATTGGAAGCAATGGCTAGGAAAGAGGTGATCGATTGAATGCAAATCCATTGTATAGCCAATTGGGAATGCAAAGAGAATCCTCTCGGATGGAAAGAACCCTGATTCAAGTGTTTGAGTTTGTGAAGGCACATTTGTCAATATGCAAGGGGAAATAACGGAAAAGAGGCAATGTTATTACTGCGTAGAGAGGTGTCTGCCAAATTTGTTGCTGCAATTATAGAAGAAGTAGGGAACCAGTGATGCACATGGTGTTCTATTGTGAATACTCTTTGCATTAATATGTTGATTGGGATACAATTGTGCATGCCTGCTATCCATCATAGAATCATGGCTCATAGAGGATCAAACTAGTCAAGAAGGCTCGGGTGTTAGGATCCGATCCTAACCCCTCTCCATGGGTGATTAGTTAGTAGGATATGTTTTCTATTTAATAAAGGACGAAATCAGTTAATAAGGACTAATAAATAAATAAGAATAAGTCAATGTAAGAAGACCTAATAAAATCTTCCGCTTCTAGAAAGATATTCGTCTAGAAGTTTCCTTAGAAGGTAGAATTAGTATAAATAAGAGTAGGAGGCATTGGATATTTTGTCTTGGAAATTATTGTAATATATCTCTTCTATGCTGGAGGTTGCCCCCTCGAAGAGGCAAGTCAACATTGCTATTATAATAATTTTTCTCTTCCTGGTGATTATTCTGGTGTTCTTATGATATTTTTTTGGATATATCATTATTATTCTGTCACTGCCTGCTAGATATTTTATATTCTGCATTAAATATTGTATTAGGAATATTGCAAGTGGTATCAAATCTCTTTCTATGGAAAGACTTGTTAGCTAAATTTTTGCAGGGTAGAGACGTATTATGGCATCTTTAAGCTACAAAGATATGTCATTATGTGCATAAACCCGCGGTCGGGGAGTCATACACGCAAGAAATAAAAGTGGTTCTTAAGCGCACATATGTTGGCCACCCTTGTAACCCATGTTGGTGTCCCTTCGAGTGGTAGCGCATCAGACAACACCTGCATACAAATTGTCCTAGGCATCCTAAAGCCCTCCGTAGATAAATCGATCGACCACTTGAATACTATAGTGTCACTGAGAACAACAATCAGTAAGTGACTCTCTAGTACCTTGGTAGTCGGGTAGTATTGCTAAAGGTACGGTCTAGCCTCCTTAGTTGGCAACCTGAGATATTGGACTGAGTATTACTATTCGACCCTGCACGTATATAAGAGAGCTATAACACAGGAAAAACCATTGACTATAGATTCCTTGCAAAACCTAACCCTTGGGAACATAACAAACAAAGAAAAGATAAGATCTATTGAAGTGCAACCTTGTCGTCTACATTGGGGTTGCAAAATTACTACATCTTTTGTCCTGTTAAGAATTTGGGCATTCCGCCTCTGCAGTATTATTCCATTCGGAGTATAACTTCACAGGAGTAAAAAAAAAGTATAGGCCTGTTAGCACCCTTATTGGTGACCTACCCCATTTCATTCCTCTCTTCATTCTGATCGCAGTGGTACCCTTCAATTTTAATAATTTTTTTCCTACGGACTGAACCCCCTCTGGGATGCATTTCTTGAGACCTATCCCATTGAATTCCTCTCTTTGTCCTGATGACCAGGGTACCTATCATTTTTAAGCCCATTTTTTCCATCCTGATACATTTGTTGCTACCTAAGCCTTCACCATTCCTACCACTCACTCTCAGTTCCAAGAAACCTTGGAGGATAGAATGTCCCACCTGGAACAACAAATTGACGACACCATGGCTTCCTTCTGCAATGAATTCACCACAGTCCTTGACCAACAATTAAAAAAAATGGTGCAACTCTTTAGGGGTAAGAATGTTTATCCAAACCCAAAAGAACCTCAGTCTTCTCATTATGAACATACTTAACCCTCCTGCCCCCCTTCGGGTTCTCCACCTTCTTTGAATAAGGTGCCCAAAGTTTACATGCATAAATTTGATGGTTCCAACCCGGTCGAGTGGGTTTCTCAAATGGAACAATACTTCTCCCTTCATGATATTCGAGATGATGAGACCAAACTCCATTTAGGGGTTTTGTACTTGGATCAAGAATGATGGATGTGGTGGCAGTGGCATGAGAAATGTTATCCAGGACCTCCCAATTGGAACATGTTCTCCAAAGTAGTTTGTTCCCGTTTTGATAGGGAATCACAATTTTTGGGTGGAATCACTAAGCTGCGCTAAACTGGGTCTGTCACCAACTTTATCACAACATTTGAATAGTTGGTTATCCATACTGAGGGCTTATCTGATGAATTTTACCTTGAATGTTTTATCAGTGGTCTAAAAGAAGCTATCAAGGCTCATGTGAACATGCATCATCCTAGTACTTGGTTGCAGGCATGTCAATTAGCGAGGGAAGTAGAGACCATCCTCTAGGTGCCATCCCTGAAGGCTCCATTTACCACCCGTCCTTACATAGGGGCTACACCTGATCTGAACCAAACTTTTAAGGTCCAAAATGTCTCTCCCACCGAAATGGTGGAACGTCACAAGTAAGGCCTTTGCTAATATTATGATGAAAAGTATGCACCAGAGAATAAATGTAGAGAACAAAATTTCTTCCATATTGATTGCTCAACTTCCTCTTCCTATGAAAACATCCCATAAAATGAGGTTTTAGACCAAGAGGCAGCTCAACCAAGTGATCATGTCGAATATCTAGTTGTCACGCCGATGGAATCCATGGACCCAATCATCTCGCTTCATCCACTCTCAGGTATTTAGGCCCCACAAACATTGAAGATCAAGGGCTACATTAAACATAGGTTGGTTGTGGTGTTGATTTATAGTGGTAGCACCCATAATTTTATTCAGGGAAGGCTCGCTGATGAGATCCATTGCTTTGTCTGCCCTGTTTCTAATTTTCAAATACTCATCGCTAATGGTGGTACTATGAAGTGTGGGGGCTATTGTGAGAATGTCAAACTCCAAATGGGTGATTACCATCTGAAAATCCACATGTTCTGTATTTCCATGGGTGGTTATGATATTATATTAGGCGTGGAATGGCTTCGCACTATGGGGCCAATCACAATGGATTATAAGAATATATATGAGCTTCACCCAAGAATCTCACCCCTATACTCTTAGGGGTATCCAAGCGGGCTCTCTTGAAATCATCAGCTCTCACAAAATGGAAAAAATCTTGAAGAAATTCCACCATGGTGTGATTCTCAATTTAATGCCATCCAAGTCACTGAACATGCCTCTCAGGTAGTTCCTCTTAGCCTAAAACTCATCCTTGAAAAGTACCCCAAGATCTTTGAGATTCCTACAGTCTTACCTCCTTCTAGGGGTGAGCATGATCATAACATCCCTCTACTTCTGGGAATTCAACCCCCCAATGTATGTCCCTACATATATTCCTTTTCTTAGAAAAATGATATAAAAAGATGGTACAAGAATTACTAGACGCGGGGGTAATTCGCCCTAGTAATAGCCCATAGTATTCATCAATGATGATGGTTTTAAAGAAAGAAGGTACTTGGCGCATGTGACATGAATAAACTGACCATCAAAGATAAATTTCCCATTCATGTCATTGATGATTTGCTGGATGAACTACAAGGTTCTTGTGTATTCACCAAATTAGACCTTTTCTCTGGTTATCACCAAATCCGGATGAAGGAGGAAAATATTTCAAAGTCTTCTTTCAAAATTCATGACGAACATTATAAATTCTTGGTCATGTATTTTGGGCTTTGCAATGCTCCATCCACCTTCCAAAGTCTCATGAATAAGCTATTTAAACCTTACCTTCGAAATCTTTTCTTAGTTTTCTTTGATGACATCCTCATTTATAGCTGCACCTGGGATAGCCATATTCTTCATGTGGACAAAGTCCTTCACTTGCTGTAGGAAAACCAATTTTTTTTCAAAATTATGATATCTTCATTTGGCGCCAATGAAGTGGAATAATTGTGGCACATTGTCAGCAGAGATGGGGTAAAAGTGGACCCCAAAAAGATACAAGCTATGCAAGAATGTTCATGACCAATGACCTTATAACACCTAAGGGGTTTTCTTGGTCTCACCAGCTATTACAAGAAACTTGTCAACCATTATGGAAAAATTGCTAAGCCCTTGACTGACCTCCGTACGAAGAATGAATTTCATTGGACACCTAATGCTGAGCAATCCTTCATAGAGTTAAAGAGGGCCATGTGCCCTACCCATATCCTAGCAGCTCCTGACTTCAACAAAACCTTTGTGGTGGAATCATATGCTTCCATCACAGGTATAGGTGTAGTGCTCACCCAAGATGCTCGACCCTTGGCATTTACTAGCCAAACATTGAGTGGTCACAATCTGGGCCGATCTATGTATGAAAAATAAATGATGGTCATTCTCCATGCGATGCACACCTGGAGACCATATCTCTTGGGACGTCAGTTTCAGATTAAAATAGATCACCATAGCCTAAAATATGTTTTGGAGCAACGACTATCATCCTTAGGAAAAAATAAGTGGCTGACAAAAATGTTGGGTTATGATTATGAAATCATCTACAAAAAGGGAAAATCTAACACAATATTAGATGCATTGTCAAGAAAACATGAGGAGGATGACTCCCTCTTTGTTTTATCTTTACTAGTTCCTAATTGGATTGAATAAGTGTGCCAAGAGTGGCTAACAAACTAGACTACCTCTAAATCAATTCAACATCTGCAGGAGGACCCTAATCCTCCCACTGGCTACACTTGGAAGGATAATATTCTCCAATATAAGGGTTACCTAGTTCTCTCACCCTCCTCGGCACTCAAGCCCAGGCTCTTAAATGAGTTTCACTCCTCAGCTATAGCGATTCATTCGGGCTTCCAAAAGACATTTTCTTGTGCATGTCATTATTGTTTTTGGGCAGGAAAGAAGAAGGATATACTTCAATTTGTCACATAATGTGAGATGTGTGTTACACATGAAATTTTCACACCTAGGTACCTCGCCCTAAGTGTCGTAAGTGTCATATAAGTGTCTCATACACCTCGACACCATGGAATAACCTATGTCACAATCCCTAGTCAATGTGGAGGAGGGATATATTACATGAAGGCCAAAATACCAAGTGCACATGAATTATTATTAATATTCATGAAAAATAAATTAATTAAGTGTGAGAATCCATCTCACATTTTGTTTCCTATTTTTTAGGGAAGGTGGAGGATCTCATGGATGGTTGAAATATTTCCTCCTTGAAATCCTTGAGAGATATTTCCTCCCTAAAATACTTAAGAGATGTTTTCTCCCTAAATATCTTTCAGATCCCTTTTTAGTGGATTTGATGAGTGATCCTCTCCATGGTGGTTAAGCCTCAAAATCCTATATAATGAGGGATTTCCATGGAGAAGGAGTAGTGGAGATTTGAGGTATCAAACCTGTGGTCTTGAGAGAAATCTTTATGATATCAAACCTATGATTTTGGGAGATTTTTGCAAGGGCTGGACGAGGAGGGCTCGGGGAAGCTGCTGCAACTGCATACACAGTCTGTAAGTATTTGTTTAAGAGTTCTCATTAATATATTGCTTGGCCTATTTCCTTCTAACCTATGTCTCTTTACATATGTTTGTATTATATATATTTTTTATTGGACTAATGTTATAGAGTAGAGTAGAATTTATTTGTATTGTTGTCCATTGCATTGCAGGTGTCAAATAGAGCTAAGGATCTCAAAGATCAAGATCAAGTTGGAAAAACGAGAAAAAACATTGGAATAAGGTGCATAACACTTTATTCCTTATCCTTCTCTTTCTGATTACTTAGTTAGATTCAAAGGAATGTTAGTGTCCATTTGCATGTTTTCTGTCTTGGTATAGGGGTCTAGAATCCAAGAGGATATTCACCTACCTGCAGAGGGATTTTCCTACAACAGTGTGCTAACATAATAAAGGTGAAACGGTCAAGTCTCCAGGCATCCTACAACCCGTATCCATTCCAGCTTCTCTATGGAAATAAATCTCCATGAATTTTATAGGGAACCTTCCTAAAGCCAAAAACAAGTCTTTCATCATGGTGGTGGTTGATCGCCTCTCCAAGTATGATCATTTTTGTCCCTTACCTCACCCTTTCACACCGACACTCATAGCACAAGTCTTCCTTGATAAGATTTTCAAGCTACATGGCATGCCAACCTCTATTGTCTCTGATCGTGACTCAACTTTCACCAACACATTTTGGAAAGAGTTTTTTAAATTGTAGGGCACCCAACTGACATATGTTTGGAAACCTACTTGCATTTTTTTACTTCAGACAAACAACACTAGTGGGTGCAATGGCTTACCTTGGCAGAATGGTGATACAATAATTCCTATCATATGGCCACTAAAATGACCCCATATGAAGCAGTGTATGTCCAAAGGCCACCAACAATCATTACCTATCATCCTGGCACATCCAAGGTCCAATTTGTTGATACAATACTGCAAGGTCGTACAACTACTCTAGTGGCTCTGAAGGATAACCTACACATGGCCCAAAATCGTATGAAGCAACATGCATACTAGCATCGTTCAAAAAGGGTTTTTTAGGAAGGTGATTAGGTGTTTCTCATGCTCCAACCTTACAAGAAAACATCTCTCAAATCTTACGAACATCACAAATTGGCACCTAAGTTTTATGGACCCTACTAGATCTTCAAGCGTATTGGTTTTGTGGCTTACAAATTGTCCCTTCCTACTATTTCCAAAATCTATCTAGTGTTCCATGTTTTCTGTCTGAAGAAAGTGGTGGGACAAAATTGTAGAGTCCAAACCATCCTACCGAAATTAGATGAAGAAGGTTCCTTGTGGCTCCAAATAGAAGGAGTCCTCAATAACCATGAATTTCAGTTGTGTGGTCGCACTATCAAGGAAGTGTTGATCAAGTGGAAGGACACAACACTAGAGGAGGCAACCTGGGAACCCGCGACTATACTTCAACAATTTTCACACCTGCAGCCTTGAGGACAAAGCTACTTTTGAAGGGGGAGGGCATGGGTCATTAGTTAGTAGACTGTGTTTTCTATTTAATTTAGGCCGAAATTAGTTAATAAGGCCTAATAAATAAAGAAGAATAAGTTAATGTAAGAAGACCTAATAGAAGTTTCCGCTTTTAGAAAGATCTTCCTCTATAAGTTTCCTTAGAAGGTAGAATTAGTATAAATAAGAGTAGGAGGCATTGGATATTTTGTCATGGAGATTATTTCAATAGATCTCTACTCTGATGGAGGTTTCCCCCTCGAAGAGGTAAGTGAATAGTTCTATCATAATAAAGTTTCTATTCCCAATGATTATTCTAGTGTTCTTCTGATATTTTTTTGGATATATCATTATTATTCTATCATTGCATGCTAGATATTTTCTGTTCTACATAATATATTGTATCAGGAATATTGCATCGGGTATGGATGTTTCCTCAGTCATAGAGGGAGCATCTAGTGAGGCATACTAGACATTAGGGTCTGTTTTCAGTGACATAGGGAGTTGGCCTCTAAGTTTGACAGGAAGGATCTTAGTCTCATACATTACTATTTGGGATTAGAAGTATGCCATATGAGATATTCCTTGGTCAGGGAAAATATGTTGTGGAGATCCTGAAGAGGTTCAGGGTGTTGGATTGTAAACTGATTACTACACCGATGACATCAAATATGAAGTTTCTAGATGATATGAATTCAGAGGCCATGGATGCTACATTATACATGCATATGATTGGATAATTGATGTATTTGATGAATACATGACCAAATATATGTTTTGTTGTGAGCACCCTGAGTTAGTACATGGTTGACCCCAAATGTGTTCACATGATTGCATTAAAACATGCGACGAGGCACCTTAAAGGTACAGTGGATTATGGGCTCAATTATTTTGCAGACAATGAGATCAGTCTACTTATATATTCAGATTCAGATTGGGTTGGTAGTGTTGCAAACCGAAAAAAGTACATTGGGATGTTGCTTCACTATGGGATCCTGTATGATTTCATGGATCAGTAAGAAGCAGTAATGTGTAGCACTTATTACGTCTAAGGCAGAGTATGTGGCAACATTTGCAGCAAGTCGTGAAGCAGTGTGGCTTCGAAAATTGCTGACTAGATTTTTCGATATTGCGATGGAGGCGACATGTATCTTGTACAACAACCAAAGTTGTATAAATTTTTCAAGAGAACCTAGTGTTTCATGATAGGACAAAGCATATTGAAATCGGGTATCACTATATCAGGGATATGGTGCATAAGGGACCAGTGAGGCTCCAATATGTGGCTATCGATGAGTAGGTTGCAGATGTGCTGACAAAGCCATTGTTAAGGAAAACGTTTCAGTACTTCAGGGACAAGCTAGACGTAGTCCCTCTTTAAAGGGAGTGATGGATTCATATGTTATCGTAGGGTAGTGGATGTCATGATGACATGTTGTAGCTATTGGAGAGCTACCCACCGACCATGGATGAATGCTGAAGAGATGAGGTACAAATATTATCGCATGGTACTGGATGTTGTGCATAAGTTAACTACATTTTCTGCGGGAAACTGGATAGTCTCATGAAGACATGTTGTAGCTATTGGAGAGATACCCACTAGCCCTGGATGCATGTTGTGAAGTCACTATGGATTTCCTGCGATGTATAGATTCTTGTGTCCGACAATCAATGGTCATGAGATCGTGTGGATGGCGATAATGTTAGAGTCTATGTCAGATATAATACCTTCCTCATTAAGAGGGAGTGTTGAGATTTTATGTAATTTCAAAATTTATTCCTAAGTGTAATTGTACTAGTCATAACATTGAGAAGGTTGACTTGATAAGTCATTGTGAAAGGGTTTATTAATAAGTCATTGTGAAAGGGTTTATTGATAAGTCATTGTGAAAGGATTTATTGATAATTCATATCTTTTAGGTATTTTAGAGTATAAATAGAGGTTATATTGAGTCATATTTAAATCATTCATTGAATATAAGTATAAGAGAGTAGTGTGCATTTACCTAGGAGGGTATTCTTGGTTCATGTTTGGGTCTCTTTCGTCTTGATTTCGGGAAAGAGCATTGTATGACATGTTACATGTGGGAGGAATCTATACTGAGGAAATTTTGCAGGGTTTTCTCCCCCTTGAGGGTTTCCCTGAGGATATATATTATTGTTTTGTGGATATCTATCTTTCAGTTGTGATCCTTTTACATATTAAATAATAATAAAAGAATATAATACTTGGAAAAAAATATATGAAAATTCTAAAAGGCTCACCCTGAACCAAAAGAAAAAGATCAAAATGAAATAGAGAAATTTTCTCCCTCGTTAGTGGATGAGCCTTCAGTTGGGGGTCTTGCCCCCACTGTTATAGCAAGATTTGCCTCACCCTATGCAATCTTGCACATAAGTCCTTTTTCCATTTCCCTATGCAGACTTGAAATCCCTTTTTGTAAATCCTAGAGCTAAAAACATGATATTTCCACATGTACGTGTCCTGCCTATATTACAACATGCGTATATGCATGTTGCACCACTACAATATGCGTACATCAGGATTTGCATCCAAAATTAAAAAATGGTGTTGGGTTTCCATCTCACGTCACAAGATCTATGATCCTTGGCCTTCCATATACTGGAAACGTTCCGACTTGACCCTTCAGTTCCACTTGAAGGCTATAGATGGGCCAAATCCAAGCTATGTAAGAGAGGAGAAGAATTCAACTTTGAGAGAAAAGTTACTCTCGAGAAATTATTCACTTCACATTGAGTCTGCATCCCTTTGTCCTTTAAGTCTGAACACATTGTTCAACCCCCAAGCTCTTCCCTTATTGATTGAGAACCTTATTGTCTCTCTTATATGAGCTTGCCTTTGGTGGAGGCCCAACTGGAAGAAACTTAGTTTCTCGATTCTGAACCATGCCGACACTGAAGTTTGTAACTCATTCACTTATGTTGATTACATCTTAATAGAAATACTCTTTTCTCGTCCAATTAATATCTTGCGAATATTTGAATTTTTATTCCATGGGTGTATTTGTTATGAATATTGATGGATTATTCTATTGAATGTGCTAACATTATATATTATCACCATATGCTTTCATTTCTTGGTTGTTGAGGACTAGTTGTAGGTATATAGCTTTGGGTCAAGTGCTCAACGATGGACTTCATCGAACGTCTGGACGAGGTAGGCCTTTCATATTGTCTTGCTAGAATATTTGTTTATATAACATACTTGAGATTAGAGTTGATTTCTGTAGTCATTTCCGTCTGTTGTGGTTTACCCCTATCCATAGAGAGATTTTCCTTGTAACAAAATTGGTGACCATATTGGGGATAAATATTCTTTTTTCGGGTTTGGAGTGTTTTTCTCCTTAGATTGCTCTTGTTTATATTGAGTTTCTTGTCGTATGATTGCTTGACAGCCTCTGTTAAGTCCGAGTCTGGGTTTCTTATCCTTCTCCTTAGCTTGGCTTTGTTTTGACACATATACGCAGGTTTTTGCTTGACAATCACATATATACGCGTGTTGTCCTTCTGCACGCTGCGTACATACACACTTTTTCCTAGAACAATCGTGTACATCACCCTTTGTTGCTTGGTTGCTGGGTTTGATGGTTGTTGGGTAGGTTTTGATGATTGGTGAGTCTTCTTGGGTCTCTGTGGTGACTATTAAGTGTTTGTGGAATGACAAGAAACCCGTCTTTGGTTGAATTTTTTGGCGGTTCCTTTCTCATCATCTTTTTTATTTTGATTGTCCTTGCATCTTGGGCTGGGTGTTTTGCTCCTTGATATCCTACTTGGTTTGTCTCTGTTTACACACATTAGAGTCTTTATATCAATTTTTTGTTTAGTCCTTGCATTTTCATTCTCTTATATTGAAAATACAAAAATATTAGGCATTTTACATTGATTGACATTTTGATCTTTTGAGTATTTATCATTAATCTTAGTGCATGTAAAGAAAGGTTGCATTTTTATTTAGAATTGCAGAACTGAATTGAGAATTTCATTTTGAAAAGCATATCATTCATTGGAAATTTAAGTTAGGACTTTGCATTTGTTCATATTCATTTATTTTACTTGCTGAGTCATAACATCACTAGTTTCACGACCACACCTTTTGAGTAAGCAAGGCCATTAAAAGTAATGCTATAATTTTAAATTGATTAGTAACGATTTTATCTTTCTAGGGTACACAAACTAGCTTAGGATTTAGAGCCTTGGAATAGGATTTTGTGAGTAAAATTCTCCAAGGATATTAAATAAACATATGTGTTTGACTAAGGGAGTGGAGAAATCCATTGAATAATCGGTAATATCAGGAGGCTTCGCTTACACCAGAGTTAAGAATGAGGTCACATGAGGTTGGTTGAAGCGATATCCCCACGATACCTTCTTAGCATCAAATATATTTATGGGGATCTAGTCGTATATGGGGATCTTGCTAGTGCCCTCACCTCTGTGAGAGGTGGTGCTTTCAAGGTTTCGGGCTTTGCTACCTTGACCATACAATGGATTTGACTTACGATTGTTCTCCCGTGCATCGGTTATACCATGGTTGCTTAGTTTATTGAATTAGGTATCACATAGGTTACTTGCACGGGTTATTTTGTAGGTACCCTAGGTCAGAGAACAGTTGGACAACACACAACCTTTATGGAGGATTACCTCTTTGGGGGGATCTGACTGACTGGTTGTTAAGCCCACGAGGGCCCTTATAACTAATTCTGTTACCTCTGATATTTAGTAGAGGATTATTAGGCCCCTCTTGGGTGGGGAATACCTACTTTAGAGAGGGAGGTACCTTTCAGCCAATTTATCCTATTTGTGTGCATATTGGCCGTTTGATTATTTTTGGTGTGCTCTTTGATTACTAGTTGGCCTTAGGATTTGTTTTTCTATATCTCAAGTCTTGATTCATCGTGGAGGCAGACCATCTTCCCCGCATGTCTCGCCGCTTGTTATAGTTGCCACCGAATTTTGAGTCTTTGCCTTATAAAAGGCGTAGAGTTATCAAACGTGGTACACACACCTCCACTTATTAGACTTGTGATCATACAAGCATGAGTACTGAACCGAGTATTCAAGATATTGGGATCCCTTGGAATCCCACACCTACTATAGTTAATGGTACCCCTTCGACACCTTCAACCACAATGGTTGTAGTGCCGGAGGCACCTATCATCACCGCTACTCCTCCTATAGTAAATACTCAACCTATAGCCACGAACCCTTTTGGGACTCTTTGTCACTCATCGGGCTATAATGTTCAGTCCATCCCTATGGCCTCTAGTCCTTTTTTCTATGGTATGCAAAATTTTACATCGCAGTTTTCAAACTCCATCCCAATGGCTGGTACAAATACTAGCATTGGTCTTGGGGAACAACTCCGCCACATACTCCATTCTCGTTTGGTGGTATTCATGTCCCTTAAATGACTCCTACCATTCGAGGCATTCCTCCTCTTAATCCTGGGTCTAATCCTGTTTCTTCTAGATGGAGTAACCAACCTGGCGGACAAGCTACTGCTCAATTTCTGTCCTTTACACCCACCTCCTCTTTGCCGATTTCAACCAACACGTTTGGCATGACGAATCCACCTTTATACTCCAAATTCACACCCGAAGGAGGTCAGTTTCACACCTTGGGAAACCCCCAACCTGGGTCCACTCTGGGTGGGGGCAGTTTTTAGAACCCTCATTAGAACATTCCTACTGAAATGGTGCCCAACCAACCACTTATGAATCATCCAGGAGGATGGTCTTACAATCCCGTACAGGGCCATGGTGCTTACCAGAACCCTGGATGGGATGTGATTCCCCAACCATGTAATATCCCTAAGGCCGAACCCAATTGAAAATGTAAATATAAATGTACATAAGTTGGTGAGCTAATTTGATATCATTGTGGTATGCACATTCCATGGTGTAGCACATGCAGGTAATACGTTGTAAAATGAGGAAGTGTGCACATTCTGGGATACCGCGTGTAGCATCTTAAGTGCACGCAATGTAGGGCCAGGGAGCCTTGTGTATATTATATGTTTATAGGCTGGTGAGTCAGTATTATAAGCTAGGATGCTTATGTTTTGATTAGGCTGGAGAGCCTAGATGTTAAAGGCCAGTGCGCCTAATTTTGTACATATCTCATATTTAATATAAAATACATTGTTGCGTGCAAACCGATCATGATAAAAGAGATGGGGGATTAAACTCCACTATTTAGGGAAAGGGAAGGGGCTAAGTTAAGGAATATTATATTAATATTTCTTAAATCATAAATTATGGATAATTATGTTATCCTAAGTTCTAAGTTGGGGCCAAGTGGGCCAAAGTAGCTTCCAACATGACAAGTGTCAAGTTGGGGGCATGCATACATATTGTTGGACTTAGTTCATTTCAGGGGGATCTCCATCATTCAGACCATCATCTTTTCCCTGATTCATCCATCACTAAGATATACAGTCAATCATCCATGAATATGGCATCCATTGAGTTATCATTTGTATCTTCATGAATTTACCTAAAACCATATCCAGAGCCTTTTGTTGGGTAACTGTTAGCTTGGGAGTGGGATTGAATAAGCGGGTTGTCAGGCCCGTGGGATATTGAAGAGGTAGGTTTTCAGGCCCGTGAGAAATTCTCTAGGTGAGAGAATTGCTGGGATTTGATTCCTGAAGGTGATGAACTACAATTGCAGGGCTCTGAGACTTCCTACTCGGCCTATTGGTGAAGCTCTGGAAGGGAAGTGGGGCAACCGAGGGACTGTTGAGAAGAGAAGGGGAACACTTCCTTGGGTGGGATAGGCATGTGGGGAATGAGGGACTATAGGTTGTTAGTTGAGTGAGCACCTGAGATAGAGTCTTTCCTGTTTTTCATGAGCCTTTAGCCTGGTTAGGAACCCTTTACCCAGGTGGAGTTTAGTCCCAGCTCGGGGGTGACTCACTGTTGAGAGTGATGAACAATGTGGTCTAAGGCTGGGAGGTTCGTGGAAGGTCTGTACGCATTTGGTGATATTCTCACAAAGATAAGTGTCAATTATGTGATCAATTTACATGCTGCATTGTTATTCATGTATTATTTTTATGGGTTTATCCTATGCATGATTATAACTGTCTGTATGCTTATGGGTATTGCATGTATATGCTACATGTATATGTTTATTGATTTTCAATGTGAATCCATGAATTTACATAGCGTATTTGTCTGTTCACGTTTTATATATATTAAGCTTCCGCAAGAGTTCTATGTGTGCATATGATTAATTTCATACAGTTAGAAAATTATATGAGACATAACTTAGTTAGGATGCTAAGTATGTTACAGTACGTTCCACATAGAGAACGGATGTGCTCTCCGGTGTAGTGTGGCCCAACATGAATGGTCGAGGATGTTACAAATTGGTATCTAAGCATCAAAGAGTGTTCAGGAGTAGTATGGCCTAGCCTTTTGAAGGCTGGGAATGTTACAAAGATAGTTTTAGAGCTAAGTAAAGCCTACAAGGAGTGGCTCGCCCTCGACCTGTGTGAGGCCATGGATGTCACAAATTGGTATCAGAGCTTCAGTTTTCAACACTGAACCTGAAGGGCCGAGAAAGTTGAGTTGAAGAAAAATTTCACAGAGGATTTTATTCGAAGTGGCCAAATTTCAGTTGTAGAGCATCCATGGAAAAAAGTAACAACAACTGGGCGTAAATGGGGAAAAGCCCCAATTTCTGTGGATGGATTCATGAGCAAATGGAGAAATTCAGTAGAGTGATGAGATATTGCTGATTTAATATCTGTCCTAGAAAATTCGAACCTGGAATTGGTCGAATTTGAAGTTACATTGAATCCATGATAGATGGAGCGAAAAAGGTTAGCGTGCAGGTACCGCACGAAAAATGTTAGCGTGCAGGTACCACGCGGAAAAGTTAGTGTGCCAGAGCGCGTGATAAATTGTGGCACCGTGCAAAAGAATATGGTGTGTGGGTGCACACACTAAATTTGAAATTGCGTGGAGTGCACATGCATAAGAAGGTGCACGCGGTGTATACACACACAATAAGGGTGTGCAGGGTGTCTGCAGTATTGGCAAAGCGGAGTGGAGTTTGGTTGGTGCACGCGTAATATGGGTATATGTTGTCGCATGATAGTTTAGTATGTGCGTGCAGAGTATTGATGTGCGGTGGGGGCATATTGAACTTTGGCATGGTGCAGTGCATAGAGAAAAATGCATGTGGAATATCAATGTGCGATACAAAAACTGCACGCAACAGGTATTAGTGCAAGAACCAAACTGCGCGCGATATTTGTTGGCGCACGACACAAAAGTGCACGCATGTTATTGGCACAACAAAGAAGTGATACACAGTGGTTTTAAAGTGCACAAATCACGATTTAACTGTGATGTTGCAGCACATGGAAATTGCAGGAGCACAGATTGAAACTTGTGCACACGAAGTTGTTTGAAGGGTGAAGAACAACAAAAACAGTGAAGGGTAAACTATAAGACCCCGCCTAGCTCCAAAAAGCCATAACTTTCTACTCAAGACTCATAATTGAGCATGTGAGAAGGCGTTGGAAAGGTCTTGGACAGTGGAATATAATTATCCACCTAGAAAATTTATTGGGAATTCAATGTTTCAGGAAATCAGAATAAAGGCTTATGATAAATTATTAAACCAAAATGGTTCATATTTTTCATAAAATTGCTGAAACAGTTAGTCAGACAAGTTTTGTTGGTTGCACATTTTGCAGAGTTAACAACAACCAGATCAGATCAAGATCAGTTTAGAGTCTAGAGTAATGGAAGAGGCACCAGGAAATTATAGCCAGGAAGATGAAGTCGGAGGAATGGATGTCCATTTGAGCATGGAAGGAACCAACTCCAATGGACATGGTGAAGAAAGGGATGAAAACATAAATATGGCAGAGACCATTGAAAATTTACAGAAGGATCTTCAAATCCATAAAGATGATAATGAAAGGCGTATAAGAGCCAAGGAGTAGTAGGATGACTTCAACATGAAGTTATTGGAAAGATTGAACATAATAGAAAAGAAATTGGATAAGGAGAGTGGCTCGATCAAATCGGGAAGTCACAAGTCTCATGACGAGAAAAAAAAAACAAGAAGTGTTAGAAGGCATCACCACCACTCCCCAAAAAATTCCAATAAGAGATCACATAGAATCTCAAGTCCATCCCTTGTCAGAAAGTATGAGAGGTCTAGGGTGGATGAACTGCGAGGAGAAATGAGCAAAATGAAACCTCCTACATTTAATGATGAGCTCAAGAAGGATGAAGATGCAGAGACATGGTTGTTGGGCATGAGAAAGTATTTTCAATTGCATAATTATTCCTCTCATGTAGAGGGTAGAATTTCCATCTATCAACTCAAAGAAAAAGAATCCATGTGGCAGGATCAACTTGTGCAGGTGCAACACATCAAAGAGGAAAGTGTTACTTGGAGAAGATTCAAGAAGTATTTTGAGAATAAATACTTGACTAAGAGATACTATGACAAGAAAATGAAAGAGTTCTTTGAACTCAAGCTTGGGAGTATTACAATTAAGGAATATGAGAGAAGGTTTCTAGAACTGTTGAAGTATGTATCTTTCATCAAGGATGAAACAGTCAAAATTCAAAGGTATTTGAGTGGATTTCCATCATTCATCAGTGAAAAAATACATTATGATGATCCCAAGACATTGGAGGAGACCATAAGGAGAGATAAATGCCTATATGATAAAAAAAAATCAAGTCCAACATTCCAAAAAGCTTGGGAAGATAAAAATAAATTCAAGATGGATCAAAGGAAGACGGGGTCTAAGCCACCATTCTTCAGAAATAGTCCACAGGGATAGAAAACTCCTAAGGAACCCAGAACGATGGACACGTGAATTAAAAGGCCAAGGTAACCACCTATTCAATGTTGGGGTTGTAAAGGGGATCACATGTTCAGAGATTGTCCTCACAAAGGTGAAAAAGGGAGAACTGTTCATAATGTACAACAAGCTGAAACAGTGGAGGACATGGGTAGAAAGATGCCCAGGATCTATGTAGCCCTGGACAACAAGCAAGAAGAATATCAGTCACATATGATTGAAGTGGAAGGTATGCTCAACAACCAAACGATTGCTATTTTAATTGATTCAGGAGCTAGTCATAGTTATATAGATCCTAAGGTGGTGGAAAATTTTCATTTTCTAAGAAGCATGTGAAATCTTGGTTGGTGTAGCTGGCTATAGGGGCCAAAAGAAAATTTAATGAGATGGTTAAGTCATCTCTTATTGACATGAATGGACAAAACACCCAGGTAGATTTGAACATCTTGCCTTTAGGTTCCTATGACTATCTAATTGCGATGGATTGGTTAAACCAACAACATGCCATACTAGACTTCCATAAAAAAGCATTTACTTGCTTGGATGAGGAAAGGAAACTAAGGAAGGTGTAGGGAATTCCCAGAGCAATAGCCATGAGAGAGATTTCAACATTGCAGTTGAAGAAATGTTACAGAAAAGGGTGTCAAATAATTGCATCTCATTTGGTGGAGACACCTAGAGATAAGGTGCCAAATTTGGAAGATTATGCATTCCTGGAAGATTTTGAAGATGTGTTCAAGGAGGTACCAGGACTACCCCCAAGGAAGGACATTGATTTCTCTATAAATCTAATGCCTGGACCAACTCTAGTATCAAAGATTCCTTACAGAATGAGTACACTAGAGCTGAAGGAGTTGCAAATGCAACTTGAAGAGCTTCTGAAGAAGGGCTATATATGTCCAAGTGTGTCACCTTGGGGTGCCCCAGTCTTGTTTGTGAAGAATAAAGATGGAACATTAACATTGTGCATTGATTTCAGACAGTTGAATAAAGTGACTATAAAGAACAAATATCCTCTGCCAAGGATTGATGATATTTTTGATCAATTGAAGGATGCAAAGATCTTTTCAAAGATAGATCTCAGGTCATGATACCATCAGGTAAGGATTAAAGAGAAAGATATCAGCAAGACTTCTTTCAGGACAAGGTATGGTCATTATGAGTTCATAGTGGTGCCATTTGGGTTGTCAAATGCACCAATTGTTTTCATGTGCTTAATGAATGGTGTTTTCCGAGAATATTTAGACAAGTTTGTCATTGTCTTTTTGGATGACATTCTCATATATTCCAAGTCAGAAGAAGAGCATGAACATCATTTGAGGATGGTTTTTCAAGTATTAAGGGAGCATCAATTGTATGCCAAATTAATCAAGTGCTCATTTTACCAGAAGAAACTTCACTATTTGGGGCACATCATTTCAAAGGATGGGATAGCAGTGGACCCTGAGAATATTGAAGCCATTAGAGAATGGCCAGTGCCAAAGAATGTGACAAAGGTGAGATAATTCATGGGCCTTGTAGGATACTATAGGATATTTATAGAAGTATTTTCAAAGATTGCACACCCAATCACTTCATTGCAAAGAAAGGGTGTGAAGTTTCAGTGGACATTGGATTGTGAAAAGAGTTTCCAACACTTGAAACAATTATTAACAATTGCTCTAATATTGAGGATAGTAGAAACAAATGAAGACTTCACTATATGCACATATGCATGTAAAGAGGGACTTAGTGGAGTCCTTAGTCAAAATGGGTTTGTTATATGTTATGAGTCAAGGAAGTTAAAGGAGCATGAAAGAAACTACGCCACTCATGATTTGGAGTTGGCAACCATAGTACATGCCTTGAGGAAATGGAGACACTACCTCAGGGGGAAAAGGTTTGAGATGAGGATAGACCACAATTGTCTGAAATATTTGTTTGACCAACCAACTTTAAATGCTAGGCAAAGCAGAGGGTTAGAATTTCTAACCAAATATGACTTCGATATAAAGCATATCAAGGGGAAAGAGAACAAAGTAGCTGATGCACTCAGCAGAAGAGTGCATGAAATGCATATTTCTACAGCCATTAGCATGTATCAATCAATTTTGAAACACATAATTATAGAGACTGCCAATCAGATTTACAATACAAGGATTTAGTGGCAAAATTACAGCAAGGTAATTTGCAGCAGAAAATTGAAGAATACAAGTTGGATGAGGATGAAATTCTCATATACAGGGGAAAAATTTATGTACTAAATTCTCAGGAATTGAAAAATATGATACTGAGGGAAATGATTAATGTGACTTATGTTGGGCACCCAGGATATCAGAAAACTATTGCAGCTGTCAATAGCCAATATTATTGGCCAGGCATGAAGAAAGAGGTTGCTGATTTTATTGCCAGATGTTTGGAATGTCAAAAATTAAAGGATGAACATAGACACCCAGCTGGTTTGATATAACCATTACCCATTCCTGAGTGGAAAATGGAAGTTGTAACCATGGATTTCATTACCAAACTGCCCAGAACAAACTAGCAACATGATTCTATCATGGTAGTGGTGGATAAGCTTACTAAAGCTGCCCATTTTATTCCAGTTAAGCTCACTCACAAGGCAACGAAAATTGCTGATGTTTATATGAGGGAGATTGCTAGGTTACATGGCATACCCAAGAGAATTATGTCTGACAGAGATCCAAAATTTACCTCAAAATTTTGGAAGGGATTATTTAATGGATTTGGAACAAATTTGAATTTTAGTACAACTTATCATCCAGAAACAGATGGACAAACAGAAAGGGTGAATCAAGTGATTTAGGATATGTTGAGGATGTATGTGATGGATAAACCATCAAAATGGGAAGACTACCTACACTTGGTAGATTTCTCTTATAACAATGGGTACCAAGCATCTCTAAAGATGATCCCATTTGAGGCACTTTATGGTAGAAAGTGCAACACACCGGTAAGCTGGGATAACCCAACAGATAGAGCAGTGGTTGGGCCAGTATTGCTCAGGGAAATGGAAGAGCAGATGTTGAAAATAAAACAAAATTTAAAGGCTACTCAAGACAGGTAGAAAAGCTATGTTGATAAGGGAAGAACTCATAGGGGATTTAAAGTGGGCGACCATGTATTCTTGAAAGTGAAAGACAACAAAAGTTCCCTGAAGTTTTGAAATTGTTCAAAGTTGGCAGCTCGGTATTGTGGGCCGTTTGAAATCCTAGAGAGGATTGGTCCAGTATCTTATATGATTGCATTGCCCGCATCTATGTCTGTTCATAATGTATTCCATGTATCCTTGCTAAAGAAATATATACCTGATGCTAATCATGTTATTTATTGGAATGTGATTTAGGTGGAGCAAGAAGGTGCTTTTCAAGTGTGTCTGGTGCGCATTCTGGACCGGAAAATCAAACAACTCTGAAATCGAGCCATAGAGCTTGTAAAGGTCCAATGGACCTGGTACGGTCCTAAGGACGCTACTTGGGAGCATGAAGATGTAGTGCGGGCAGAATACCCACATATTTTTGAGGATTTTGAAATTTAGTTGTACATGGGTATATGATGCACTAAGGACAATGCATAAATAAGGGGAGGGGATTGTAATATCCCTAAGGCTGAGCCCGATTGCAAATGTAAATATAAATGTACATAAGATGGTGAGCTGATTTGATATCATTGTGGTATGCACATTCCGTGGTGTAGCGTGTGCAGGTACTACGCAGTAAAATGAGGAAGTGTGCACATTTCGGGATACCGTGCGCAACATATTAAGTGTGCATGATGTAGAGGCTAGGGAGCCTTGTGTATCTGATATGTTTATAGGCTAGTGAGCCAATATTATAAGCTAGGATGCTTATGTTTTGATTAGGCCAGAGAGCCTATATGTTAAAGGCCAGTGCACCTAATTTTGTACATATCTCATATTTAATATAAAATACATCGTTGAGCACAAACCGACCACGATAAAAGAGATGGGGGACTAAACTCCACTAGTTAGGGAAAGGGAAGGGGCTAATTTAAGGAATATTATATTAATATTTCTTAAATCATAAAGTATGGATAATTATGTTATCCTAAGTTCTAAGTTGGGGCCTAGTGGGACAAAGTAGCTTCCAACATGACAAGTGTCAAGTTGGGGGCATGTATACATATTTTTGGACTTAGTTCATTTATGGGGGATCTCCATCATTCAGACCATCATATTTTCCTTGATTCATCCATCATTGAGATATACAGTCAATCATCCATGAATATGGAATCCATTGAGTTATCATTTGTATCTTCATGACTTTACCTGAAACCGTATCCAGAGCCTTCTGTTGGGTAACTGTTAGCTTGGGAGAGGGATTGAATAAGCAGGTTGTTAGGCCTGTGGGATATTGAAGAGGCGGGTTGTCAGGCCCGTGAGAAATTCTCTGGGTGAGAGAATTGCTGGGATTTGATTCCCGAAGGTGCTAAACTATAGTTGTAGGGCTCTGAGACTTCCTACCTGACTTGTTGCTGAAGCCCTGGAAGGGAAGTGGGGCAGCCGAGGGACTGTTGAGTAGAGAAGGGGCACACTTCCTTGGGTGAGAAAGACATATGGGGAATGAGGGACTGCAGGCTGTTAGTTGAGTGAGCACTTGAGACAGAGTCTTTCCTATTGTTCATGAGCCTTTAGCCTGGTTAGGAACCCTTTACCCGGGTGGGGTTTAGTCCTAGCTCGGGGGTGACTCACTGTTGAGAGTGATGAACAATGTGGTCTAAGGCTGGGAGGTTCGTGGAAGTTCTGCACGCAGTTGGTGATATTCTCACAAAGATAAGTGTCAATTGTGTGATTAATGCACATGCTGCATTATTATTCCCTATGCGTGATTATAGCTATCTGTATGCTTATGGGTATTGCATGTATATGTTGTATGTATATGTTTACTGCTTTTCAGTGTGAATCCATGCATTTACATAGAGTATTTGTCTATTCACGTTATATATATATATATATATATATATATATATATATATATATTAATATTCCACAAGAGTTATGTGTGTGCATATGATTAATTGCATGCAGCTAGAAAATTATATGAGACATAACTTAGTTAGGATGCTAAGTATGTTACAGTACGTTCTGCACAGAGAGTGGATGTGTTCTCTGGTGTAGCGTGGCCCAACATGAATGGTCAGGGACATTACACATTGGTATCTGAGCATGAAAGAGTGTTCAAGAGTAGCATGGCCTGGCCTTTTGAAGGCTGGGAATGTTACAAAGACAATTTCAGAGCTAGTTAAAGCATCTGAGGAGTGGCTCGCCCCTAGCGTGTGTGAGGCTGGGGATGTCACAAACCACAATCTTTCCAAGGAGATTGGTGCCAGATGCCACAACCCCATCTCCTTTTTCTGGCCACGCTCAACTTTCCAGACTTGTCTAATTTTATTAATGACCCCATGCATCATGATCCATCATGGCTCTCCATCCCCACTAATATTCCTTCGGATATTCCAAAATTCGAGGGAAGGGCTAGTGAGGATCCTGGTGATAATGTCACTACCTTTCACCTATGGTGCTCTTTGAATTCCCTTAATGACGATTCTATTCGTTTAAGATTGTTTCAATGCACCCTCACGGGGGTTGCCGTCAAATGGTATATCGAGCTACCTAGGGGGGCATACAAAACTTTTAATCAGTTGGTTTTAATCTTTCTCAATCACTTCTAATTGCCGGTTTGTTAGATGCTGGCATCGAAATTTTGTCGACATTTCATCAGGATAGGGCCACTCATATATCGTATTATATCCAGGAGTGGCATAGATGAAAGAGGTTGATCAAGGCCTATATACCCAAGAGTTCTTGCTAGAATGGTTCTTTATATCTCTCCTGCCTTATATTTTGAAGGATGTTTCTACATCTGGGGTTACTTCTGAGGAAGCAATGATTTTTAAAGATGAATAGTTAGATCTTATATATGCTTAGTCTGGGATGTTATACAAGATTCTTATAGACACACCAAGGTCAAACTATGACCCTAGACAAAATCCTGGGATGCATGCCGATGGAATTGTAGGATTCGTTAATGTGAAATCCACAAAGTTAATGACAAGCCATTTGAAAGACTTTTCTCTAAACCAATATGAAGGAGGGCCAAATTTGTCTGTGTCCTCCAATCCCACTCAGTTGACAGATGTACATTCTGTGAAATAGTCGATGGGCCCAAATGGTAACCACCAACCAGGCAAGAATAAGAAGAAAGGACGTAATAGTAATCTTAGAGGTGGGAAGAATAACAATAAACACAAGGACAATGGTAATAATGAGAAGATGAATAATAATGTTGGTGAGGGAAAGAAAGAAAGGCAGAAGGTGAATTTTTCCTGTAAGCTTTGTACAAATGATCAGCTTACCCATTTATGCCCCAAAATTGCGGAAGCTGCGAGGCCTTTATCTCTACCTCACGTCGTGCTGAGTAATCCTTTTCCACATAACCAACACATGGCCTAAAACTCCTCGAATGCTGGAAATGTGGCGAGTGGGAGTCAAAACCCACCGACACAAGACGATGATCATTTATGCATCAATATGGTCAAATATGAGGTTAATGTATCCACTTGATCTCTCGATTACAGTTCTCCACAAAATGTACTTGGTCTAGAGTCTCCTCCTACTCCAAAGACACCCTTACAGATCGAAAAACCAGAGCCACTGCCTCATATTCTTAAAGGAGTACTCAAGCGCGTTACCCACAATCCTAATGCTAGAGCCACCCATAATCACTCTATTGTTGAGAATCTCGGTCAAACCCCTTGTGCGATGTTGGCCCTGGAGGTACTCCAAACGTGTCCTTCACAGAGGAATGCCTTGCTATCTTCATTAGGATATCTATATCCCAGTGGCTCAAAAGTTATCAAGTTTGACGTCACATATGTGAAGCCTCACTTGCCTTACCAAATGGAATTCCAAATCCACGTGGGTTACTCAAAGTATACCATCAAGCATATTATTTTTTATGAAGGCACTGCAACATGTGTGATGTCCCTGGTCTGTTGGAAATCCCTCGGCCCTCCAACTCTTTCTCAGTCTCCAACCATGTTGAATGTTTTTGATGGTTGTTCCTTCCACCCTCATGGTATTCTCCCTGCCTTTCCAATCTAGTTAGGTGGGAAGACAGTGGAGGTAGATGTTGAGGTGGTTGATGCGCCCCTTGATTATAACTTATTACTAGGACACAATTGGACTTATGCTATGACTATAATCGTATCATCCGTCTTCCGTACTCTTTGTTT
This sequence comes from Picea engelmannii, assembly GCA_009831015.1. Classification (NCBI taxonomy): domain Eukaryota; kingdom Viridiplantae; phylum Streptophyta; class Pinopsida; order Pinales; family Pinaceae; genus Picea; species Picea engelmannii. The sequence goes on along the minus strand of ML814243.1, from coordinate 213,646 downwards.
TCCTCATGATGGGAAGATTGTGACGATCGATCAATTGTCCTTTGTGTATGCTAGCCCTAGTGCATCCATTGGACTGTCGATCCCCGTGGTCAATATTTCTCAGCCGACAACTGAGAAAATCAATGTCAGAATGTATGTATCCCTTATGGGTACCTTCGACTTCATGACACCGGTTCACCATATTTAGGCCATGTCTAGTAGGCTCGTTTCACCAGAGAGGTCCATCCCTTTCCGCACTTTCTATTTTAATGATCCTTGGACCCTACCTTCCTCGACTATGTCTTGTGAAGGTCAGTCACATACTGGAATGGCTATGCTGCTATCGACAATAGAGATAGCATATCAAGCCGTTCTTGACTCTTCCACCGATTCCGATCTTGTTACCTTGCAGACAAACGAGGAGGATCTTGTTCTTGAGCCAGTATGGGCCACTTCGTTGTCTTGTTCACATGACTACCTTGATGAGACTTTACCTTCATATGAATCCATCGTTGAGGTCATGAATGATTCTGACAAACCTTGGGATGATATGCATCATCACTCTTGTTTTTTCCCAGAGCTTGTTAGAATCGAAAAATATGAATTTATATATGCTTGGCACATGTAAAAGATGCACATGGTAGTTGGTTTGTGAACATGTTCTTTGTCTGATTTCCTTCAAGTCATCAAGCTCCTGCTTTGTACCTTGTGTTGAATGATGAGAGATGCCTTAATTCCCTCCTTTTAGCGAGTCTCCTTCCATCGACTTCAGCTAATCTATTCTGGAGACGCGACCTAAAGTCCTATGAGTACCTAGAGGCTTGTAGTCATTATTGGCAGGTTCACTCGCCATCGACAGTTGGGAATACATAAATATCTCCTGATCGGTGGATTCTTCAAGTGTTCGACTCTGAATCCTTTATTCACACTTGTAAGAATGTACTTGGTGTTAAATTTTTAATTAAAATGAAGTACCAAGGAAAGTGTTTCTCTTACCTAGGCGCCTAAGGGGAGAAATTGCCGAATGTGGGTCTTAGTCAAATTAATTTGTGAGATGCAAATTAAAAGATAACTTTATGATTAAAGTGAGGGTGAGTGAAGAGACACCAAATCTCAGCCACCCATCTAATCTAATCCCAACTGTTAGATTAGAAAACTCCTCACCTTCCCTCATGAGGTTGATTAAGGCAAATGGGCACACCCATTCTTGGAAGTTGGAGAAATCTTTGTGAGAGGCCAAGAGGATCTTGGTGAGATGCCAAGAGCAAGGGAATAAGAAGTAGAATAAATCTTGGTGAGAGGCCAAGAGGCTCTTGGTGAGATGCCAATAGCAAGAGAAGAAGAAGCAACAACAATCTTGTTGAGAGAGTAAGAGACTCTTGGTGAGATGCCAAGAGGTTCTTGGTGAGATGCCAAGAACAAGAAAGTTGCAGCATTCTTGTTGAGAGAACAAGAGAGAGCAAGAGAGAGGTTGAGCTGAGAAAAGAGACAACATTTTCTGAAGGAGAGAAAGCATCCCAAAGAAAAGAGAAGTACGGATTTCAAACAACAAGGAAGAACAGGCCGTACCGTACAGATTTGTGGAGGTCATACAACATGTAATGTGCACAGAAATTGAGGAGGACAACAGCTGTAATTTCTGAGAGTATTGGCATGCATTCCAAGGCTTCCATACAACATTTGTTGGCACAAAAATTGAGGTAACTATTGTAATATATTTATGAGTGTATTTCCGTATAGTCCGTACAATCTTAGCAGAGTTTTGGCATGAATTTCGTGACAGTCCGTACAACATTAATTGCCATACAGTTGTACGAATTTCTGGTTCAGAAATTGAGGAGCAAAGCTACAGGAATGTCCAGATAAGTTTGTGTAAACATCTAAAGATGAATATGCTGTAAAAGAATTTCTCAGAAGCTCATAAATAATACAAAGCCCTCTCTAACTGGTTTTCCCCTTGTGGGTTTTTCCAGGGTCGAAGTTAGACCGAAAATATTTGTGTCTATATTTTCTGAGTTTTGCATAT
>ML814243.1:178532-206335 GCA_009831015.1 Picea engelmannii | reverse complement strand
TTTCTGAGAGTATTGGCATGCATTCCAAGGCTGCCATACAACATTTGTTGGCACAGAAATTGAGGTAACTGCTGTAATATATTTCTGAGTGTATTTCCGTACAGTCCGTACAATCTTAGCAGAGTTTTGGCATGAATTTCGTGGCAGTCCGTACAACATTAATTGTCGTACAGTTGTACGAATTTCTGGTTCAGAAATTGAGGAGCAAAGCTACAGGAATGTCCAGATAAGTTTGTGTAAACATCTGAAGATGGATATGCTGTAAAAGAATTTCTCAGAAGCTCATAAATAATACAAAGCCCTCTCTAACTGGTTTCCCCCTTGTGGGTTTTTCCAGGGTCGAAGTTAGACCGAAAATATTTGTGTCTATATTTTCTGAGTTTTGCATATTGCTGATATTTTATTTCTGCGTTGAAAACGATGTTCAGAATCCTCATGTTTCAGTTCTGAAATTTATTTTCTGTTAAGTTTTTATATGCTAAAACACCAGGTTGTAGCTTATGCTGAAACACCAGGCTGTAGCATATGCTGAAACACCAGGCTGTAGCATATGCTGAAACACCAGGCTGTAGTATATGCTGAAACACCAGGCTGTAGCATATGCTGAAACACCAGGATGTAGTATATGCTGAAACACAGTGCTGAGTCATATGCCGAAACACCGTTGTGAGTATATGCTGAAACACCAGGCTGTAGCATATGCTGAAACACCCCTGTGAGTATATGTTGAAACACAAGGCTGTAACATATGCTGAAACAGTGCTGAAACTGAGTTTGGCATTTAAATTTGACTGAAAAGACAGCGAGACTGAAACTGGGTTGGGATTTTGAAAAATTAACACTTGGTGCCTTGATACCTACTTTCACCATCGGTAGGTTGTCTCACATTTGTTAATGATATACCTCAATGACCGATAATCAAACGAAGTCTCATTGTGGTCGACCTCAACTCCTTATTCACATGATGTAGACTTGCACCTTTGGTGGATTGTGTAAAAGACTTTAAGACATTAGTTTATAGTCACAACTTTCTTGAGCTGTTGCTACCTTTCATTGGACCAATACCTATGTGACTTCAGTGATCATGGGAGATCAGATTGTACTCCATTGTATACATATATCTTCATATTGATTTTGAGACTGGTTTTACTGGACCTTGTTCATGACTATGATATCCTTTGGCATGTAGCCACCTTTGTATTTTCTATTCATGGCCATATACAACTGTTTGGTATATTTTCACATGGATCTGTAGTGTAATTCAAATTGGCAGCCATGTATGCAAAGTCGGTATAGATTGTAATGAGAAACTAGTTTTTCCAGCTGGGTCCCCATTACTCCACCTCTGGGTTTTATAATGTATTCCGACAATCACAGATATTGCTCTCACCTCACACACTAGGAGGTATCTATTATAGCAATATTTTCCTCACCCTATTCAATATTTCACATAAGGCCTTTTTCCATTTCCCTATGCTGACTTGAAGTCCCTTTTTGCAAATCCCAGAGCTAAAAACATGATTTTTCCACATATACGCTCCCTGCCTATATTATAGCATCCATGATTAAAAAATGGTGTCAGGTTTCCATGTCATGTCACGAGATCTATTATCCTTGGCCTTCCATATATTGGAAACGTTCCGACTCAACCCTTCAGTTCCATTGAAGGCTATAAATGAGAAAAATCTGAGCTATGAAAAAGAGGAGAAGAATTCAACTTTGAGAGCAAAGTTACTCTAGAGAAATTATTCACTTCACATTGAGTCTGCATCCCTTTGTCCTTTAAGTCTGAACACATTGTTCAACCCCCAAGATCTTCCCTTATTGATTGAGAACCTCATTGTCTCTCTTATATGAGCTTGCCTTTGGTGGAGGGTTGAAGTGGTGGAGGCCCAACTGGAAGGAACTTAGTTTCTCGGTTCCGAACAATGCCAACACGAAAGTTTGTAACTCATTCACTTCTGTTTATTACATCTTAATAGAAATACTCTTTTGTCGTCCAATTAATATCTTGCAAATATTTGAATTGTTATTCCATGGGCGTATTTGTTATGAATATTGATGGATTATTCTATTGAATGTGCTAACATTATATATTATCACCATATGCTTGCGTTTCTTGGTTGTTGAGGACTAGTTAGAGGTATATCGCTTTGGGTAAACTGCTCAACGATGAACTTCATCAAACGTCTGGACGAGGTAGGCCTTTCATATTGTCTTGCTAGCATATTTGTTTATATAACATACTTGAGATTAGAGTTGATTTCTGTAGTCATTTCCGTCTATTGTGGTTTACCCCTATCCATAGAGAGATTTTCCTCGTAATAGAATTGGCGACCACACTGGGGATACAATCTTCTTTTTCGGGGTTTGGAGTGTTTTTCTCCGTATATTTCTCTCGTTTATATTGAGTTTCTTGTTGAATGATTGCTTGAAAACCTATGCTCACTCTCAGTTTGATTTTCTTAGCCTTCTCCTTAGCCTGGTTGTGTTTTGACACATATACATGGGTTTTTTCTTGACAATCACGTATATATGCGTGTTGTCCTTCTGCAAGTTGCGTACATACACACTTTTACCTTGAAAAATCATGTACATCACCCGTTATTGCTTGGTTGCTGGGTTTGATGGTTGTTGGGTAGGTTTTGATGATTGATGAGTCTTCTTAGGTCTCTGTGGTGACTGTTAAATGTCCGTGGAATGACAAGAAACCTGTCTTTGGTTGAATTTTTGGGCGGTTCCTTTCTCATCATCTTTTTCATTTTGATTGTCCTTGCATCTTGGGTTGGATGTTTTTCTCCTTGATATCCTACTTGGTTTGTCTTTGTTTACACACAATAGAGTCTTTATATCAAGTTGTTGTTCAATCCTTGCATTTTCATTCTCTTATATTGAAGATACAAAAATATTAGGCATTTCACATTGATTGGCATTTTGATCTTTTGAGTCTTTATAATCAATCTTAGTGCATGTAAAGAAATATTGCATTTTTATTTAGAATTGCAGAATTGACTTGAGAATTTCATTTTGAAAAACATAGCATTCATTGGATATTGAAGTTAGGACTTTGCATTGTATTCATATTCATTTATTTTACTTGCTGAGTCATAACATCACTAGTTTCACGATCACACCTTTTGAGTAAGAAAGGCCATTAAAAGTAACGCTATAATTTTAAATTGATTAGTAACGATTTTATCTTTCTAGGATACACAAACTAGATTAGGATTTAGAGCCTCAGAATAGGAGTTTGTGAGTAAACTTCTCCAAGGCTATTGAATCAACATATGTGTCTGACTAAGGGAGTGGAGAAATCCATTGAATAATCAGTAATATCAGGAGGCTCCAATTACACTAGAGTTAAGCACACGATCATGTGAGGTTGTTTAAAGGGATATCCCCTCGATACCTTATTAGCGTTAGATATATTTATGGGGATCTATTCGTATATGGGGATCTTGTTAGTTCCCTTCTCTCTGTGAGAGGTGATGCTTTCAAGCTTTTGGGCTTTGCTACCCTGCCCATATGGTGGACCTAACTTATGACTATATCACCTACCTTGCTTTCAGGTTCACCTGTGCATCGATTATACTGTGGTTTCTTAGTTGCTTGACTTAGGTATCACATAGGTTACTTGCAAGGGTTATTCTAAAGGTACCTTGGGTCAGATAAGGGTCAGACAACACATAACCTTTATGGAGGATTACCTATCTGAGGGGATCTGACTGACTGTTTCTTGACCCCATGAGGGCCCTTGTAACTGATTATGTTACCTCTGATCTTTAGCATAGGAGTCTTAGGCCCCTCTTGGGTGAGGCATACCTACTTTAGAGAGGGAGGTCCCTTTCAACCACTTTATCCTGTTCGTGTGCATATTGGTTGTTTGATTATTTTTGGTCTGCTCTTTTATTACTAGTTGTCCCTAGGATTTTTTTTCTATATCTCGAGTCTTGAGTCATCGTGGAGCTAGACCAACGTCCCCGCAGGTCTCGCCGCTTGTTACAATTGCCACCACATTTTGAGTCTTTTCCTTCTAAAAGGCGTAGAGTTATCAAATGTAGTACACACACCTCCACTTATCATACTTGTGATCATACAAGGATGAGTAATGAACTGAGTCTTCAAGATACTGGGAGCCCTTCGACTCCCACACCTACTATAGTTAACGACACCCCTTCGACACCTTCAACCATAATGGTTGTAGCACCGGAGGCACTTATCATCACCATTGCCCATCCTATAGTAAATACTCAACCTATAGCCATGAACCCTTTTGGGACTCTTTTTCACTCACCGAGCTATAATGTTCAGTCCATCCCTATGGCCTCTATTCCTTTTTCCTATGGTATGCCAAATTTTACATCGCAGTTTTCAAACTCCATCCCAATGGCTAGTATGAATACTAACATTGGTCTTGGGGGCACAAATAATCCACATACTCCATTCTCATTTGGTGGCATTCATGTCCCTCAAACGAATCCTACCATTGGAGGTGTTCCTCCTCTTAATCCCAGGTCTAATCCTGTTGCTTCTGGATGGATTAACCAACCTGGCGGACAAGCTACTGCTCACGTTCTGTCCTTCACACCCACCTCCTTTGTGCAGATTCCGACCAACACATTTGGAATGAAAAATCCACCTTTATCCTCTGGATTCACACCTAGAGTGGGTCAGTTTCACACCTTGGGAAACCCCCAACCCGTGTCCACTCCGACTGGGGGCAGTTTTTATAAATCTCATCAGAACATTCCTACTGGAATGGTGCCCAACCAATCCCTTATGAATCATATAGGAGGAGGGTCTTACAATCCCAGACAAGGCCATGGTACTTACTAGAACCGTGGATGGGTTGCGATTCCCCAACCACAATCTTTACAGGGAGCTTGGGGCCAGATGCCACAACCCCGTCTCCCTTTTCTGGCCATGATCAACTTGCCAGACTTGTCTAAGTTAATGAATGACCCCATGCATCATGATCCATCATGGATCACCATCCCCACTGAGCTTCCTTCAGATATTAAAAAATTTGAGGGAAGGACTGGTGAGGATCCTGGTGATCACGTCACCACCTTTCACCTATGGTGCTCTTTGAATTCCCTTAATGACGATTCTATTCGGTTAAGATTGTTTCAATGCACCGTCACGGGGGTTGCTGCAAAATAGTATATTGAGCTACCTAGGGGGCATACAAAACTTTTAATCATTTAGTTTTAGTCTTCCTCAACCACTTCCAATCACTTTTAATCAGTTGGTTTTAGTCTTCATCAATCACTTTTAAACAGTTGGTTTTAGTCTCCTCCTCCTCCAGAGATTCCCTTACAGATCGAAGAACCAGAGCCACCACCTCGTATTCCGAAATGATTTTTTAAGCACGCTACCCACAATCCTAATGCTAGAGCCACCTGGAATTAATATATTGTTGAAGACTTGGGTCAAACCCCTTGTGCGATGTCGGCCCTGGAGGTACTCCAGATGTGTCCTTCATAGAGGAAAGCCTTTCTATCTGTATTAGGAGCTCTAGATCCCAGTGGCTTGAAAGTTATCAAGTTTGATGTCACATATGTGAAACCTCGCTTCCCTTACCACATGACATTCCAAATCCATGTGGTTTACTCGAAGTATACCATCAAGCATATTGTTGTTGATGAAGGTGCTGCAACATGTGTGATGTCCCTGGTCTATTGGAAATCCCTCGGCTCTCTGACTCTTTCTCAGTCTCCAACCATGTTGAATGCTTTTGACCATTATTTCTTCTGCCCTCATGATATTCTTCCTGCCTTTCTGGTCCAGTTAGGTGGGAATATGATGGCGGTGGATGTCGAGGTGGTTGATGAGCCTCTCGATTATAACTTATTACTAAGACATAATTGGACTTACGCTATGACTACAATCATATCATCTGTCTTCTGTATTCTTTTTTTTCCTCACGATGGGAATATTGTGACGATTGATCAATTGTCCTTTGTGTATGCTATCCCCAGTGCATCCATTGGATCGTCAATCCCCGTGGTTGATAGTTCTCAACTAACAACTAAGAACATCAATGTCAGAATGTATTCATCCCTTATGGGTACCTTCGACTTCATGGCACATGTTCACCATATTTACACCATGTTCAGTAGGCCCGTTTTTCCAGAGAGATCCGTTCCTTTCCGCACTTCCTATTTTAACGATCCTTGGAACCTACCTTCCTTGACTGCATCTTGTGAAGGTTAGTCACATACTAGAATGGGCATGCCACTATCGACAGTGGAGATAGCGTATCAAGATGTTCTTGACTCTTCCACCGATTTCGATCCTGTTACCTCGCAGATGGACGAGGATGATCTTGTTCTTGAGCCTGTATTAGCCACTTCGTTGTCTTGTTGACATGACTACCTCAATGAGACTTTACCTTCAGATGAAGCCATCATCGAGGCCATGAATAGTTCTGACTAATCTTGGGATGATATCCATCATCACTCTTATTTTCTCCCAGAGCTTGCTAGAATCGAACAAGATGACTTTAGATCTAATTTGAGTGAGATAGTTGGTCACGCCGTGGTTCGAATTGATATGCATGACATTTATGCCGAAGAAAACATGGCGAGTATCTCACCTACCATCACTATCGATATCTCTCATATCCTTGGAAAGATTGAAAATGTATACATCGGTTCAGATTGTTCACCAGAAGTAACTTTTATATACATCAAACTCTTCAAGTAATTTCAAGATGTATTCGCTTGGTCATATGAAGAGATGCCATAAATTGACACTCGAATTGTCGAACATGAGATTAAAACTTACCCGGATGCTAAGCTTGTTCGAAAACATCTTAGAGCTGTTAATCCCTGGAAGGCCCCTGCTATTAAGGTAGACGTGGAGAAACTTCTTAATGCTGTCTTTATCTACCTGGTTCCCTTGATTGAATGGGTATCCAAACCCATTCCTGTGAATAAGAAGCAATGAACCATCCATGTATTAATGGATTTTCATGACCTGAACAAGGCCTGTCCTAAAGACAATTTCCCCACAACTTTCATTGATCAAATTATCGATGAGTGTGCAGGGAGCGAAGCTTTTTCTTTCATGGACGGATTTTTCAGGGTATAACCAAATTCATATTAAATACAAGGATCAACATAAGACGAAATTTGTTTGTCCTTGGGGAAATTTCACATATCGGAAGATTCCTTTCGGCCTTAAAAACACCGAAGAAACCTTCCAACGTGCTATGACCTTCACATTTCACGATCTCAAACATATAGTCGAAGCCTATCTTGATGATCTTGTTGCTCACTCCTATAAGAGAGTGGATCAACCTAAGCACCTTTGGCTAGTCTTTGAAATATGTCGTTATTATTGCATCTGGTTGAACCCTCATAAATGCATCTTTTGCATTAGGTTAGGTCATCTCCTAGGATTTTTAGGCTCTGAGACTGGGATCATGGTAGATCTGTTAAAGGTTGAGGCAATACTTTGACTGCCTCCTCTGCGCACTATTCAACAACTTCAAGGTTTACAGGGGAAAGATAAATTTTTATGTCGGTTTATAGTGAACTATGCCAATATTAATAAAGGTTTCATGCTTCTCTTGAAGAAGGACACCCCTTTTATCTGGGATGAGCGAGCCCAGGAATCCTTCGATGCTTTGAAGAAATCCTTGGTATTGATGCCTCTACTGAAGTCTCTTGACTATAGTAGAGATTACTTTCTTTATGTTTCTGTGTCTGAAGAGATGATTGGTATGGTGTTGGTTCAGGAGGATGATGAGCTCCACGAGCACGTCATTTACTATCTTGGTCAATACTTAGTCGGTCCTGAACTCAAATATTCTCATGTTGAAAATCTAGCTTTGGATTCCATTCACGCAGTCCAATAGTTACAAAATTATATATTTATTTGCAAGACTATTGTGGTTGCCGATGTCAATCCATTTCAATACATCCCTACCAGGCGTATCATAGGGGGAAAGTATAACAAATGGATTGTCATTTTACAAGAATTCGATCTCGATTTCTCTTCTACAAAATCCAAGAAATCACTAGTCTTTGCAGAGTTAATATCTGACTTCCCTCGATTAGACAAGGATGTTATTCATGTTGATTACTTTGCATATGAAAACATTTTACTTGTCTCATTGTTTGAAACCTGGTATGGAGACATTGTTCTCTATCTTTAAACTTTGAATTTCCCTCAACATCTCTTGCGAGATGACCGAAAATGTATATGATACTAAGCTAAGAAATACCATATCATCGACGACACTTTGTGTCGTCGAGGAGTAGACAATATCTTGCGTCGTTGTTTAACTCATGAAAAAGAAGAGTCTGTTATAAATGATTTCCACAGTGGGGCTTGTGGTGGTCATCTATCCGGGCTTAGACACTCATCAAAGAAGAAGGCTCTATCTTGCATCTGCAAGATACATCATTATAGGAGACTTCTTGCTTAAAATATTTGTTGATGGTGTGTTGCTTCACTGTGTAAACAATGAGTACACACATAAACAGTTGCAAGAAACTCATGGTTCTTCAAATTTGGTCATTCATGTAGGAGGCCATTTTTTTGCTAAAACCACTGCTTTCAAGATTATTAGAAAATGATACTATTGGCCTTCAATATTTCGTGACTCTTATGTTTTCTCCAGATCTTGTGACAAGTGCCAAAAATTTGCTAGGAAAGAACACCTTTCAACCATGCCATTACAACCTGTCCTCCCAGACTTTCCCTTTTCAAAGTCGGGATTGGATTTTAATGGTCCTATTAATCCTCTATCTTTAGCAGGACAAGTTTTTATTTTGATAGCCACAAACTATTTTACAAAATGGGCTGAAGCTATCCCACTTAAGCATTCAACATACGATCATGTAATTTCTTTCCTTGAAAATAACATCTTTTCCAGATTTGGTCTTCCATTGGAAATTATTACAGACAATGGTCCTGCTTTTATTTTTGCTAAGCTGACCCAATTTTTAGCTAAGTTAGGGTTTAAACATTTCACCTCATCAACTTATTATCCCCAAGGGAATGGGCAGGCTGAGTCTACCAACAAAAATCTAGTGAGAATCATAAAAAGGCTCATTGAAGATAAACCTCATCAATGGCACACTGCTCCTCTATTCATAGTCTCTCCATAAAAGATAAGCCTCTGCTCCTCTGTTCATAGTCTCTCCTACCTGGTGTGAACTGTCACCCTGTCTTGCAAGCTAATGGTTATGTAGCTTGTGTGTCCACTGTGTTGTCTCGAAGGGTTCTCACCTGCTATTGGTTTGGTCGACTTCAGTCTCCCTATGTTGGTCCCATTGAGTGAACCCTTGATTATTCATAGCCCACCCTTGATTATTCAAATACCGATTTTGATAAATGAACCAGTTAAACCCTATCAAGTATTTTGTGACTGTTATTAGTTGGTGGAATAACGTTGACAATGGTTTTTATTATTGGTATATAGTCATTGCATTATTTATTATGACAGTTGAATCGATAGCTCAACATAGTTAAATTGGTTGATTTGAGAAGTTATAAATGGGCATATAGTCGTTGCATTCTTTTATTGTGACCATTGAATCGATACCTCAACATGGTTAATTGGTTGATTTGAGAAATGAAATGGGAACACAGTCGCTGCCTCTTGTGTTGTAACAGTTGGATTGTTAACTCAACATTGTTTAATGTTTTGATTCAGAGTAATTAGACATGTACAGTCACAAAATTGTTCTTTGTGTTTTGAGTGGTCTGTGTGTTCCTACAACATGGTATACATTTTTTTGGTGGTTTCTATGTGTTTAATATGTCCCGAGCGGGATCGTTACAAATTGGAAATTTGATGTCAGAGAATTGGCTGTCTGCTGTGTATGTTTTATGGATAGCGTGCATTGTATCGTTTGATTGTACCATCATAGATGGGCACGAGTTTTATAATAGTATGGTTTCATTGCAATTTAATTATTAAGTTAGTTAGAGGAATGGAATCGGACATGTTTTTAAAAGGACTTGTGTCTCTATTTAATTTGAGGAAATAATTTATGGACAATGGTTGATGGTTTTGATGCTGAACAAAGTTGAAACAAATGACTGTGTGTTCATTGGAATTTGTTGTAAATATTAAATGGAAGAAGTTAGAGGAAACAAAATTATTTAAACAGGATGTTCGAAGGTCATTTTGATTTTGAATATGATGACACTGTGTTAATTAAAAGTGTTAAAGAAATTGAACACGTTTAACGCATATAAATGGTTAAATCAACCATAGTAATTGTTAATTGGTGCTGGGATAGTGGTTTTGAATACATAACTATTTTATGGATCACTTAATTAATTTTTCTAATAGTATCCGCTCTTTTCACCTACCATTATTTCACTTTTATCTAATTACAATCCCCTTGCCTTCCCATATTCATTATCCACGCCCTATTCCTAAAATTTAATTAAAGTTAAGGGAAACTTTGTATTATGACAGTTTAAGATTGGAGGGATGGATTAAAGTGATATATTTTATTTGGTTTACACTACAGTTGATTGTGTGTTGTCTGTGAGAAATAACCATGATCTTTTCCCCTTCATTTTAACATTTTTTCACTCAATACAACCCCTCGCATATCCCAGAACCTTTGTTTACCCCTTGCTCATTGACAACTATTAAACAATTTGTATGGATTGGATTGCATGAGTCTGATATGTTGCTAAGCCAAATTTTATTTCATATTTTAAAAAGAGTTGTCATGTATGGTTGTTAAATAAACTATTTGATAATCAATTATGCATACAAGAATGAGATTTTTCAGAAGAGGTAGCCATGGAAGCAGTAACCGAGGGAGAGGTAATTGGAACCGGGGCCCTAGAAGGCCAAGATTCTCCATACATTTTGATGCAGACTCGCAAGAGTTAGACCGACTATTTCAAGCTGGGTTTTTTAATTGGATTGGGAAAGGAGTGGTCCAACCTAGGCCTGAAAGGACTCCCTTCCAAGCCCCACAGGTCCCTTGTATCCCCGTGCCTGCTCATGTCTCACTGCAACCTGAAGTTCCCAAAAATGACATATGGCAAGAGATTGTTCACTCGATAGTATCCCAACATCGTGGTTGGCCTAACTTTTATTTACCTTCCCCTCTACCCATCAATAAAAATTTCCAAGCTGCCCCTATCCACTCACCAATTCAGTCTTCCCATGCGAGAAAAAGGTTGAAAACCGAGGCCCACCATGCCACTAACAAAGCTAAATCCATTGCTGCCCCTTCCTCACCCTCCAATGGATCTGATAAATCTATGTCCTCCCACATGCATTTGAGGGATGATTGTTCTCATGTGATCAACGAGATTAGGCCTAAAGGATACACATAGCCTAAGGAAAATTTAGAGAGATCAAAAGGTGACAACAAAAACAAGGGAAGGATTGCCTCTCATAGTGGAAAATATGGATTTTAAGTTTTTTATTTATTAATTGTTGAGGACATATGACTTCTAAATTTTTGGACAGGACACTATTTTTGGATATATGGGTAATATATTTTGGAAATAATTTTAATTATCATTGAGATAAATTGTCAAATATGAATGTGATGATGGGAGTCACAAGGAGGGATGTTTTGTTTGATTAACTAGCTGTGGTATGCTTGTTAAAAGATAAAGGGAGTCACAAGGGGTCCCACCTACTCGTTATTATTTATTTAAAACCCTTATTATGATTTATTTCTTCCCCCCCTAACTAAAAAGTTGGTTGAGTTTTAGTTAACTTAACTAAGGAAGTAGTTCAATTACTTCAACCAATTCTAATTTGCTTAAAGGAAAACATAAAGGGAGGAACATGGGGAGAATAGAAGGAGAAGCATACTAAGCTTTGCTCGTTGAGTTTTTGTTGAGATAATTCAATTTTCATTCATTCCTTAATTCATTAGAAGCCTAATCATTTTTTATAATAGCAGGGTCCTATTGTAGACAACAAGATTCAGGGTTGAATTACATCATTCAGACACTTGTTTTTAAGAGGTGTTGATCTATCTTTGATAGTCTGTGTAGACTTGTTTGTTTGTGAATTAGATTTCATGACTGACAAAGGCTATTGTGCATAGTCGACTTGGAAAAAATCTGTGGCAAGATGATCCAGCTTTTAAAGTTCAATTTTTGATTTCCTGTCAGAAGTCCTTTTGTATGTTTCATCGGGGATGTCTAAGTTTGACTTTGGTCCAAAACTTTCTCAGGCATTTTTTTAAAGAGAATGATTCCTTGATGAATTGGAATGAAATAAAGGATTGCTTTATGTCTCATCTGTTTTTATTATTAACTTGGTGTTTTTACTTCTGTCTCTATATTTATTTCAGCATTTGATATGTTAAAAAAATTACATAAATAATGAGTTTTTCAGCGATCTTTTATTTATAAAAAAACAACCTAAGCACTTGTAAACAATACTTGTGAGTTATGATACTAGTTTTTTTGGCTATAAACATAGGGTGATATTCCCGTCTATCTTTCTTTAGCCATGAAAGATCTGAAAATGCTTGAGTAAGATCATTTCATATATTTTCCTCAACATTTATTTAGCGACCATACTGGGGAGATCTTCAATATCTCTTTGGTTAATTTTTATGCTTGATTTGCATCGAATACATCTATTTTTTCTGATATTGATTCTTTGACCATTTTATTTCTTAATGACTGTGCTTGTTGCAAGGCATCCCAATATTGAGCCCGGTCTTCAAGATCAAACCAACATTTCTTTGAATTTGTTCAACACCATTTTAGACACTACCAATACTCGTGTTGAGCTTAATCATTCATGGGAAGCAATTGAACGAGATATTAGTGGCCAAGAACGTTGGGAAGCTAGACATAGACATCCTAGAAATCAATAGTAACCTTCTTGTTCCTTTAGTTTTGGCCTTACTTTCATGTCCTTAGACTCTCGTGTTTCTAGAAGAAGAAGAGGTTTATCACCTGGAATTAATCCTATTGCTGAAATAGGAAGAAGGAACGTTGTGTTATCAACCCAACAAAGTGCTCTAAGGAGAAATTTGTTTGATTCATCCAGTTCATCTTTTTCTCTCCACCTATCATCCACAAGATGGCATCTAGTGCTGGCTTTGGTGGCACTGGAAGTGCTTCCTCTTCTTAGTCTCCAACTTCATCAGTGATTGGTAGCTTATATAGAAAATATATCCCTGCCCAATCTACACAAATCCCACCAAAGTCATTAAAAAGTATGGGCTTTTTTCAGTTTGAAGAAGACACCACAATCACACCGTGGCATGTGTCCTCTCCTCTTAACCTAGCAGCTGCTACTCGTCCACTTCCTAAATTCAAAGAGCATCTCCCTAGGTTTTTGGGAAATGATACTATCATCACAAATAGACACCTAGTGGCATTTTCTAATGCTTGTCACAACATAGGAGCCAATGACAATGATACTTGCATGCACTTATTCGTCAATTCCTTGGAAGGAAAGGTTGCGACCGATTTCTTTGACCTTCCTCCTAAGATTCTGTCTACTTGGGAGGAGTTAGTTTATTGGTTCAGATCCACCTATGGGAAATCTAAAATCCTAGCTAAGCATTTACGAGAGTACAATAAAATCGCTTATAAGGATGGTGAGACCATCAAGTCCTTCAGCTTGCATTTCAATAAGTTATACAATCAAATCCATAAACTCATTCGACCTCAGAACCAAGATGCTTTCATGCATTACTACAATGCATTACCTTCCCCCTATCATCATAGGCTTGTGGAAAAATCCATTGATAACCTCGGTTCCGCTCTGCATACTTGTTTAGAGTATGAATACCGACTCGAAAGAACATGTCTTCTACAGGGAGAATTGGTTAAATAGACATACATGTCTGCCCTCTTACAACTAGTAAAATATATGAATAATTGTATGATAGCGTATGAGCGAAAGGGAACTGTCTCCCCTCTCACCCTAGAGCTTCATCCTCTTCTGCACCCCCCTTTAGAAATCCAATTGAAAATAATTTTCAGCCTAAATCTATCTTGCCTTGAATTTGGTGTAACTTTTGTGAGGAACACCACGAGGAAGCCACATGTGAGGTAAGGAAGAGTGCCAAAGATAATATCTTTGGTAAAATACCCGAAACTACCATCGCTGTCCTAGATTTTGCAAATCCAGAAGATGTCATGATTATCAATACTAGGAACAAATCCTACGCTCCCAAAGGCAAATATGATCCTCCCCGCAATTCTTCTAGCCCAATCTCATCCTCACCAACTACTACGGTTTAGGTTCCTAAGGTTATTGATAGTCAAGGAACAACTTCTCCTCTCCCCTCTTTCAAATAAAACATTCTGAATTAGTTGGCCAAAATCAAAGCAGATGCCACCCTCCTGGACATGGTTGCTGTCTCTGAACAATAGAGACATCTAAAACAATTCATGGAAGGAAAAGATTCTATTGTAGCCAACCTCTCTGAAGAGGTAAATGAAGAGGATACTTCTGTAAATAAAGTAGGTGTACATAACTTTAGATACCCTGTAAAAAATGCCCCTTTTTATATTTCTGTAAATATTATGGATAAGATCGCCCATTGTTGCCTCATTGATGGCGGTTTGGGCCCAAGTGTGACGTCAAAGATTATTATGGAAGAGATAGGCTTGTCTTGTACAAATGAAAACACCAGGAGCATGCTCTCTTATAATAATCTACAACAAACAACCATAGGTGAGATTAAATATGTGACCTTATTTTTGTGCGCACATCGTGAAATAAGGACAACCCTTAGCATTCAGGTAATTGACATGCCAATAAGAAATTACTCAATCATATTGGGAAGAGATTGGAAAGATTTGATGGGTGGATACCTCTCACTCGATGGGACACACTTATCCATTCCTCGGAATGGAAAAAACATTATAGTCCTTAGAGAGGGAAGGATTTCACCTTACATAGAGAGTGTCCCACAACCTAATGTGAACTACATCGAAGAGGACCTAAGGGTGTATTACATCTTTTCTGAGGAAGATAATATCCCCTTGGAATAGATTGATTTAGATGATGGTATGTGGCACATGCACTTCAATGGTTCATGCTCATAATCTTGTACTCTCCTATGGGGAAAATTCATAAATTTTCTTATAGGTTGGAGTTTTCTTGCACAAATAATGTCACCAAATTCGAAGATTTATTATTAGGCATTGAAAACGTCTATAATCTTGGCTGTGGTCACCTTTCATTTTTTGGAGATTCCAAGCTTGTTTTGAACCTTGTACGTAAGATATACTCTCCTAGCAACAAGTTGATGAAACGATATACCCAAACTGTCTTGGCACTTATCTCGAATCTATTATCTTTCAACATCACTCATGTTAAGAGGGAATTGAACTCAATGGATGACCGGTTAGCTGTTTTTACAACCTCTCCTAATCGACAACTTCTACCACACAGACCTGATTGTACTTTTCAATCTCTATATCATCCACATATCCCTGACAATATAGAATCTTGGTAGGTCTTCTCTAGCGATGAGAGAATCTATGCTTTCATTCAAAATGAACCCTATAAGCCCAAGGAAATCATATCCATAGAAGATAACAAGATTCCTAAAGGCTTGACTCCTCTAGAGAGTTCATTTTCATTGAGTGATGTAGGCAATAAAGAGAAACCAAAAGAATAGGAGTCGAAATTAAAGGTGGTTTAAACCATCTCCTTTAACATTAAGACACCCGAGTCTCCAAATAATGTTAAAATAGGTGCCCAATGTTCTGATGAAGATAAACTAAATTTTTCCAAGATGCTTGGTGAATTTCAAGATGTTTTTGCTTGGTCTTATGAGGATCTTCGTGGTTTTGATCCTGGTCTTATACAACATGCCATCCCCATCAAGGAAGGCATAAAACCAATTAGGCAAAAACAAAGACCTATCAACCCTGTACTGGAAGCAACTATCTGAAAGGAGTTGGAAAAACTATTGAAGGTTGGGATCATCTTTCCAGTCAAATATTCTGAGTGGGTTTCAAATTTGGTTCCTGTTCGAAAATCAACTGGTAAGATCTGATTATGCGTCGATTTTCATGCATTAAATTAGGACAGTATAAAATATCACTTCCCTCTCCCTAACATGAAAATGATTTTGCAGCAAGTTGCAGGTTCACAAATGATGTCCTTACTTGATGGTTTTTCCGGTTACAATAAAATCAAGGTAAAAAGGGAATATAAATATAAAACCACCTTTATTACTTGTTGGGGTACCTTTTCTTATGAACGATGCCTTTTGGATTATCTAATGCAGGTGCCACTTTTGAAAGAGCTATGCAAATAGCTTTCGACGATTTGATCGTCAAGATCATTTAGATCTACCTTGATGACTTAACTGTTTACTCTAAAATATGATCAGATCGTTTTGGTCATCTGAAAAGAGTTCTCATGCGATGTAGGAAATTTGGCATCTCTCTAATTCCTTCTAAGTCCATTTTCAATGTTACCGAGGGAAAGCTCCTTGGACACATTTTTTTCAATTCAGGAATAAGCATTGATCCTGATAGAATTGCTGCTATTCTTAATATTCCTGTGCCCACTTCCAATAAGGAGGTCCAATCTTTTATGGGGGTTATTAACTTCGTCCATAGGTTTGTTCTCAATTTTGTTGTGATGGTCAAACCAATTCATAATTTCTTAAGCAAGATCGTTCTTTTTCTTGGATAGACGATGTCGAAAATGATTTTGTAGAGATCAAGAAAGCAATTAGTTCCGTGCCAGTTTTGGCGAAGCCGAATTTTGAGAAGGAATTCATGATATATACTAATGCCACCGAGGAAGTAGTTTCTACTGTCCTCATGCAAAATGATGACCAAGGTAATGAAAAACCAATGGATTACATGAGTCAAAGCTTGTCTGATGATGAATTTAAATATTCTTTTATTAAGAAACATGCTTTCACTCTTGTTAAGGTTGTTGAGAAGTTTCACCACTTCATCTTAGGTAAGCATACGTTGGTAAAAGTCCCTTTAACTACTGTCAATTTTTTTCTCTCGCAGACTTATCTTTCAGGGAAGCTTGCACATTGTCTTGCCAAGATCTAGGAGCATGATTTGAATATCATGATTTCTACCACCATCAAGGGACGTGACTTAGCCCTCCACTTAGATCAACATGCTTAGACTAATGGAGAAATTGATGAAGAGGATAGTTACATATCAACTCTCTTTTACATTGATAACCAAATCCTCCCTCTGTCTGAACATCCCTGGTACAAGAATTTAATTTACTATTTACAAAACCAAAGATGTCCAGACAACTTAGACACTCATCAAAGGAGAAGGCACCATATTGAATCCAAAATATACATCATTATAGGAGACTTATTTTTTCAAATATCTGTTGATGGTGTGTTGCTTTGTTGTGTAAACAATGAGGACACACAAAAATTGTTGCAAGAAACTCATGGTTCTTCAAATTCGGTCATTCATGTAGGAGGCCATTTTTCTGCTAAAATCATTGCTTTCAATATTATTAGAAAAGGATACTATTGGCCTTCAATATTTCGTGACTCTTATGTTTTCTCCAGATCTTGTGGCAAGAAGAAAAAATTCGCTGGGAAAGAACGCCTTTTTACAACCTATCCTCCCAGACTTTCCCTTTTCAAAGTGGGGATTGGATTTTATTGGTCCTATTAATTTTGCATCTTCAACAGGACACGTTTTTATTTTGACAACCACAAACTATTTTACAAAATGGGATAAATTTGTCCCACATAAGCATTCAACAGACAATCAGGTAATTTCTTTCCTTGAAAATAACATCTTTTCTAGATTTG
The DNA here is from genome assembly GCA_009831015.1 of Picea engelmannii. Taxonomy (NCBI): domain Eukaryota; kingdom Viridiplantae; phylum Streptophyta; class Pinopsida; order Pinales; family Pinaceae; genus Picea; species Picea engelmannii. Next base: position 188,591 of record ML814243.1, on the reverse strand, counting down.
GTCTTCCATTGGAAATTATTATAGACAATGGTCCCGCTTTCATTTCTACTAAGCTGACCCATTTTTTTATCTAAGTTGGGAGTTAAACATTTCACCTTATAAAATTATTATCCTCAAGGGAATGGGCAGGCTAAGTCTACCAACAAAAATCTGGTGAGAATCATCAAAAGGCTTATCGAAGATAAGCCTTGTCAATGTCACACTCTCCTCACTTATGCCCTTTGGGAAGATCAAACTACCACCAAGATAAGCATTAGTTGCACTCCTTTACAGATTTTTTATGGTCAAGAAGCCATCCTTCTTACCGAGTTGGAAATTTCTTCCTTAAGGTTGATGCTACAGATCGAAGAATTAAACTCTTCTGATGTTTCACAAAGTATAAACACACTCCTATCTTTGGAAGAAAAAATGATGTTTGCCTTGGATAATATAAAAAGGAGACAATAGACTGTTAAGAAGTATTTCCACAAGAGTGTCAAGACCGTCAAATTTAAAGTCAATGAAAAAGTATTGCTGTGGGATTCAACTCACGCGGATAGGGGAAGACATTCAAAATTTCAAAAACTATGGGTGGGTCCTGTCAAGATCGCTTTTGTCTTGGGTACTAACTCTTACATTCTAAAATATTTACAGGAGAGATTGTTCTCCTACAACACTAACGGTTCTCACTTGAAACATTATGTGGAACCAACTTGAAAGTTTTAACATTGTTTGGATTTTCTGTATATTAGTAGTCTAGTTCTGCTTTCATTTTTCCACTTTTTCATTTTTTCTTTTATAGTAGTGGGATTTCTGCTTTCTTTCTTTTTGATAGCTTTCATGTTGCTCTTGCATTTCTGTCATTTTATTTTTTGTTGTTTTAAATTTTGTAGTCTTAATTCTGTCATGATTTTTTATTGATTTTTCATCTTTTAGTTAATTTTTGGTCAAGAATAAGATGTTGGATCAGTTCTACCATAGTGGCACTCCTGCAAGGTATTGTTAGTCAATAAAAATCAAGCTTACACAACTGTTATGATGTTCCCCCTAAAAGCACACTTGAATTTGTTATCTTCTTTCACTGTTGTCTTATAAAGAAATTGGTTATTTCCCACTTCTTCTTTCCATTTCTTCATTATTATGGGACTTATCGTTAAATGCGGACATAAACTGATCTCCCTAGATCCACCTAGATCTAGAAACAAACAAGACATGACATGATGCTTTCCCTAATCTCTAATCATTGAGTTTACTATCAAACGAAAGATATGTGACATACCGTTTAAATATCGCTTCCTCTTGTTGTCGTCATCCTAGCTCCACTCCAATGCTCCCGTTATATTAGATCTGTACGAGAACACAATCCAACCAAAGTGAAAGAAAAATAACATACTTAAAGAGAACCTAAGTATGTGATCAAGGAGTCATACAATAAAACGAGATGAGTTTTATGGGAAAGAAACATATCACTTTATTATGAATAATGAAAGTGGAGATTACAACCAAAGCCTTGATGTTGCAAGGTCCCCCTTTGATGACCCTTTGCTCCAACACACACACTTGCTCCAAACTTGAATGAAGAAGATCCACAATGACTTCATGAACTGAAATGAAGCTCTCAAGAATGATCCAATGCAAAATTCTCTATACAATCTTAGCCAAACTCAACCTTCATTAACCTTAATTCCTTGCTTAACCTTTTCCATGATAAATCCCTCCTTATATAGGGGAAAGATATATGGTTAAAGAGATTAGGATGATCCCACCAAATCAAAGAATTGAGTAGGATCCCAACCAAATGGGTGCCACCTCACCTTCTAGAACTTTCGTGAAGGTCGACCTTTTCTTATCCTTTTGGCCTCGTCATACCCCAGATGTAGAGAAACTTGTGGAGACATCACAAACCAACTTTAGGGTAGTTTGCGATGACCAAACATCATCTCACCCTGCTTATGATGCAGCCTACAATGACCCTCCTTAATAAGGTTTTTTGGAAGAGAAAGCGAGTCACCTTTCTCATGAAGATATGTTCTTTTGGGAACATGAACACATGCTTGTCAATGGATCATTTAGATGACCAAAATAATGTGTAACAATATTCCCCTCAAAGTATGAGGCTGGAACTCGTGACAACTGAAATACTTTGTAAAATGTGTGCGTGTCGAAAACAAGGAGTGCATAAGTCAGGAACTTGCAAACAATCAAGCATCAACATAATAATATACCATTGTTCGAGGTAGGAACTACCATACTCAGATTACAAAGTGTTAAATGAGTTATGGCCACTAAATATATATTTTGGATCCATGTCATCGTGAATAAGCATAGCCACCCAGAATACACTGTGGATCTATGCTTTAAAGACTTCAAATTCTGACATATCCACGAGACATACAAAGTGGATCTATGTGTCAATATATATCATGAATACTCCATTGCATCCCGGACCAGAATGGTGTGACCCAGGGTCTTCATTTCCACTGTCCTAAGTACGAATCTGACCATGCGATTACAGGTGCTAAAGTCGAACATGGTAGAAACCACTTGATTACCAGTTAATGATGAGAATCGTTAAAAAGTGCGAGGGAAATCACCATTGATGTTAATGACTCCCAAGGTACCCCAATACAATCCAATGAGTGTGAATAAAGGAGTTGAAGTCGAACACTCGAGGGAGTCTTCCAATCATGGGCCAATGATGTGAACCCACTGTTGAAAGAGAAGAAACCTGCCATTGAGGCATGCATGATCTAAGGCACTGAATGATTTCTAAGTATTTTTCCTGGAGAATGAGATGAAGTCGACAGGAAAAGACTCATCATAAGAGGGCCTTGATGTATCCCCCATCAATGACATGAAATCAATGACAGATTTGAGATAGATTAGAGCACGAAATGATTCATAACTAACACAAGGAAGGTTTTCATGGTAGAAAATTTATAACTGAGATGGAAGACTCTATAGGAGGCTTATTAAGGCTAGACTTCTCTTGAACATATGAACGACACAACAATGGTTTTGGCAACATTGACTCAAGGAGGAACCGAAATATGGACATGTGGATGGTCAAACGAGAGACAAATGGATTTCCCAACCCGGATACAATGATGAAAGGGGGTGTCATGTTCAAGAGTGACTATTACTGCCACTAACAAGGATACAAAAACACATTTCTTCCCAAAATTCCCCCCACCATTTTTGGTGAGTACCTCTTTATTTTTACACAATCTTGAGGAGGATAAAATATTCTTGTTGATGTAAGCTCATCCTTCGGACGATTCCCTCAGAGTATGTTTAACAAACCCTAAGAAGGAGTGGTTCGGTCCCGTGTGGGTATTTCGATGTTTTTTTAACGATTCCAAAGAGAGAAAACTCGGGTTTTTTTCATGTTTAGAGAGTTTGAAAAACACTTAAACAGGACTCCACAAGTTCCTTTTTTGTAAGTTAATTTGATGAGACTGAAAAAGTGATAATCTTTTTCCCATCAAATGTTTTCTTCAAATAATTTTGCGAGTGTGAAAAGAACAAGGTCGCTCGACAATATTTTCATTTTTATGGAGCGCGAAAAGAGATTAAATGATACTCCATAGGTTTCTCTTTTCGTGTTACCATGACGAGTACAAAAATACGACAAAAGTATACTCAGTTACCTTCTCATTGATTTACGAGCATGAGGAAGAACAAAGACTACGCTCGAAATTTTTCCTAAAAAACTCTACAGGATCTGTACAAACGACAAATGTATAAAAGCAAACACAAAATATGTATCCTTGTTCAAATTCCACTCCTATGTTTCTCACCTGTGAAAAATCAAACACTTTTAACATCATTAGAAGTCTAGGGTTTAGGTGGAATACATTAAAATAATATAAAAACAAAATGGAATAGTGAAAAGTTAATAAATATGAGTAAAAACTTATTTTTACCATTTCATTGTTATCCACCCACTTTGTTCCAAAAAACCCCCTTTTTACCTCAAACTTCCATTGCTGATTGCGGGAGGTACGGTGGACCATTTGATGAATGGACTCCGCAGGATAGGTAATCTTCAACTTCTTCAACTTTTCATGGATTCATTTTCACTTTTCATTAGTTAGAAATGGAATTTTAGGTTGCATTTTGTAGGGTAATTGCATCCGGAGGTTGTCTTAGGCGCCTTGTATCGTGCCCTGCGACGACCCATGGTCATCACATGCGACTTTTAAGGTACAATGCGACAACTCCGCACTGTACATATTGACTTTGGTGTCTTTATTCCTAGAGAGGGTTCCACACTTGCGACTATAGGTAGAGTGGGGCATACCATCCCCATAGGGTCCAGTAATGAAGAGGTGGTGCGACCTCATGGCTCGGAATGTGACTAGTCCTATTGTCAGGTACAATGACATTTTCTTTGATTAGTTGAGTCCCCATATGCTTATGGTAGATGATTACGCATATGTCGGCTTAGATTTCATACGTGACCCATACTTGGTTCTTCCTGAAGGTTCTCAATGGGGGAACATAGGTAAGAAGTACATTTTGTTTTTATAATGTTTTTGTAATTTTTAAATATGAAATGTTTTTATGTTCTTAATCCGATGACTAATCAAAAATATCTTTGACAATGCAGATGCAGGACCTTATCGACCTCCAGGTTCATCTCCCATTCATAGGGGAGGGGAGAGAATCCAGGTAATAGGATTAGCCACTGCTGACTACGAGGCTATAGAGAAAAACTTGGAGGGGTTGACGATGGATGTCGCAGATACCTCTATTAATGAAATCCAAAGACATTAACAACGCCACACAGTGGGTGTATCTGCTTCTATCAGTCAAATTATCTGTAGAGTATCACGTACAGTCGTATATTATTGAGAGTAACATCCTTGATGCTATATTTGTATATGAAGCTATGTGCTTCACATTCTTGATATTTTGGTCTTAAGAAAAAAACACTTTTTGTAAAAACTTTTATTGTTATATATATGAGGCTTCTACCAACTTACTTGTTGTATATACAAAGTGTGGTTGGGTTTTATAAATTTCTCAAATGCCTGTCTAACACATAATTAACCAATGCATCTGTTAATGTATTTAGACATCTAGGAATGTGTTGATATTCAATGTAATCAAAATGACGTTCCAAGAAGCAAATTCATAAATATACCCTTAATAACGCAGTACTTCGAATGGAATAGACATTACTCAACTATATGACTACTAATTGTGAATCGAGGTGTACAACAAGATGATGAATTCCAAGAGACACAATGTCAGTCAATAATTCGATGACTGCACTGTATTCCATGATATTATTAGTTGCACAACCAAGGAAAACACCATGAAGACTAATCAACTCATTTGTAGGTGCGTAGATTTACTAAGCAGTATATGCTAAGTTCTGAGTATTGTGATTAGCGCCATCAACGAAGACAACGTAGGGTAGCGAAGACACTGACATCTGGAAACCAAGCATAATGCAAGGTAAGCGGCTGAAGGTCAAAACCAAACAACGAAAAAGCACACAAGAGTATGATACACTAAAAGTATAAGCACTCATGCAAAAATGACTTAAGCATAATACTTCTTTAAGTAAAGCCCATTTCGGGGCTCACTCAAAGGGGTACCATCATAATCGACTAGCTCATAAGCTCCTTTCTCCAACAAATGTTTGAAAATGTATGGACCTCACCACATGGCTTCAAATTTACCAACCCTTATCAAATCACGATCCTGTTCATACATGAGAACAAGATCACCCTCAGAAAAAAACACGTGGCTTGACATGCTTGTCGTATTGGGATTTAACACGTTTCTTCCAAGTTTCAATAACTAGGGTGACATCATGATGGGTTTCATCTAATTGCATTAAATACAAAAGACTCTCTTCTTTAGCAGAGGTATTGGGGAGAATTTCAACGACTAGTTTCAAAGACGATATTTCACATTCAATCGACAAGATAGCCTCGATACCATAAACTAGCTGAAAAGGTGTAAATCCCATGGCAGACTTGACATATATCAGATAGGCCCATAATGTGGAGAACAACATCATATGCCAGGTTGTCTTATGAATTCCTATGATCCTTTGAAGCATTGTAATGAGAACTTTGATGATTTCTTCAACTTGGCCATTAGCCTGTGCGTAATAGGGGGTTGAGTTTTCATGACGAAGACCCAACTTTTCAGTAAGTTAGGACATCATGAAGATTTGAAAATGACTACCGTGATCAGTAACGATAGCTTGAGGAATACCAAATCGAGTAATGATATGATTGAATATGAACAATGCTGCAGTTTTCCCGATGTTATCAAATGTAGGCATTGCCTTGACCCATTTAGTGAAGTAATCCACAACTACAATGATGTATCCATGCCCCCTAGACAAGTGAGGGTTACACGTCATGAAGTCAATGACCCATTTGGAGAATGGACCAATAGAAACTATAGGATGTAAAGCAACAGGATGAGATCTTATCTTGTTGTTATAAGTTTGGCAAGCATGGCATTTTTGAACAACAGTGATGCAATCCTTAAATAAAGAAGGCCAGAAATAGCCTGCTTGTAAGATATTTTGGGCAGTGGAATACCCAGACACATGACCACCACATGCTTCATAGTGACAGTCATTTAAATCTTTCTCAACTTCATCGTAAGTGAGACATTGTTGAAAAAAGTTATCAACACCGCAGTGGTAAAGAGTATCAACTAGAATGATGTATTGGCAGGCTTGATATCGTATGCGACGACGATCCGTACTAGATATATCGAGACAAAAAGTTTGAGTCTGGAGATAGATGATAATATATCCGTACCATAGGTCATCATAATGGATCAAAAAAATGGATTCGTCAGGCAAGGAATCCTCTACCACATTTTCTGTCTCAGTGGAGGGAAGGTCACATATCAATTCGAGGAAAACCAAAGATTTCTTAGACTTAGCATGTTCAAACTCTAAATCAAACTCTTGGAGAATCACTATCCATTTGGAGTACTTGCCCCCCAACAATTGTCATGTAAGGATATGCTACATGGGGTTACAATCAGAAATAACAGTGGTTTTGCGTAATAGGATTTAATGACGAAAACGTTGGACAAATTGAACAGCTGCCAAGGCTAGTTTCTCCACATGGAGGTATTTGGTCTTGGTAGTGGTGAGCCTCCGACTCAAATAGTATATCACATGTTTTTCATGCGAATAATCCTCTTGGACTAAGACCATGGCGATGGTAGAGTCCTAAGTAGCTAAGTAGAGAAAATAATCCCGGCTATAGTCAAGGGGAAATAATAAGGGTGTAACGGTTAAGGCGAGTTTCAAAGATTCGAAGGCTTTGTTTGGGTTATCATCCCATACAAACTTGTATCCTTTCTTAAGTATCCAAGTGAATCCTTTTGTAAGTTCAGTGTAATTTGGGATAAAACAACGTAAAAAGTTTGCCTTCCCTTGTAAACTTTGGATCTGGCGTAAAGTGGAAGGAGGAGGTAGATTAAGGATAGCCTCAATCTTCAAAGGGTCTACACGAATCTCGTGTATCGACTCAATAAAACTAAGTAGTCGGCTGGAATCCACACAAAAGACACACTTGTGTGGGTTTAAGTGGATAGGATAATAACAACAATGTACGAAAATCGCCTTCAAATGTGTCGGGTGGTCTTGGCGACGCATGGAATGTGCTGGTAGATCATCAAGATAAGGTTGCACGATGTGCTTAATATCATGGAAAGCATAAGACATAGCACATTGAAAAGTCACGCCAACGTTCTTGAGACCAAAGGGTAGTTTCCGGTAAGCAAAGGTCCCCCAAGGGAAAATAAAAGTGGTCTTGTGTTGGTCTATGGGTAAGATGTTAATTTGATTATAGCCGGAGAAACCATCCATCAAAGAGAAGATCTCGCTTTTGGCATAGTCGTCGACGAAGGGGGTGGGGTAATTGTCCTTAGGACAAGCCTTGTTGACGTCCCTATAATATACATAGACACGGATGGTACCTTGTTTCTTATTCACTGGAACTAGATTGGATACCCAATCAGTCAAAGCCACAGGTGATCCCGATTATTTTCGGCACAAAATGAGAGCGGAGATATAATAAAGAAATGCACAGAGATATTGCAGATATTCAATAATATAACAGAAATGTATCAGAGATGCAACCATAAACATAGATATACAGTAATACGCGATTTCTATTAATCAGAGAAATGTACAGAGACTGTAAAAATACAGAGTGAAAGACTCGCTAGAATGGTGACAGCTTATCTCTGAGAAGAGATGTGACGGCTACTCATATTCGCAAGAAGGTGATTACAATGAGTCTCTAGAGGCATTTTTACAATAAACAGGAATGCCAAAAGTCCTAGACATCCAAAAACCTAACCCTAGGAGATGAAGTGCCAAAAGTCATGTGGGCCCCGTTTGGGTAAGTGAGTACATCAACTTCCCGGGGTCGTAACTTTTGCATACGATCTCCGTTTTAGGCATGTGATAGTTCGTTGGAAAGGTATCATCGAGGAGATTCATTTTGGGGGCTCAATCATGCCTTTGGATATCATTGAGAACCTCTATCTAGAAAAAAACTTCATTTAGGCCCTCAAAATGGCCCCGGAAGTGAAAACCTGCTAAAAATAGTAAATTGCCAAAATGGCCAGAAAACTGTTTTGAGCCATTTGGAAAAGGTGTGTGCCCCCCGATATCCACCTGGATCAACGGGATAGATAAAGACAACTTTAAGAAGTTTTTCAACTTCAAGCTTGATAGCAACAAATTTCCATGGGTGCACTGGGCAAAGTCTCTGATGAACGGGTTTAGCATCTGGGTATGTCTTAATCTCATGTAAAACGATATCAAGATTGATACCTGGCATCTCTTCATAACTCCAAGAGAAAATGTCGCAAAATTCTTGGAACAGGGATTTGTATTCGTGAACCTCCTCGATAGAACATGAGGCTTCAATATGAAGACTATCCACGAATCCAGGTTTCATATATATGTCAAGAGGGAAGATAGGTGAAATGTTGCTCAAGTTCCCTTCGTACAAAACATCATGTGATGACTCAGAAACTGAGGAAATAACCACAACGATCGATGGAATCGGAATCCGTTGGTAAATCTCAATGGTGTCACATTTTAGGAAGAGAATGGAGAGATGATGCCCATCGTCCTAGGGAGTGTCTTCCATAGACATGAATGACATGATCATCTCATCCGTAGTAAAAATTACATGAAATAGGTCAGGAGATGAGTCATAAAGAGAAGGAGAGGAAGGGGTTGCCAATTGAATAACTTGGTAAGCGGATTCGACCAGACTTAAAGGAATTTGGTTTTCATAATGGAGGTGATCACCAGGGTTAGGTACTACCCATGGGTCATATGACAAAGGGGTTTCACGAACAATGGTGGATATCATGTTAATAGAGGAAAAAAAAGGGGGAGAAATATCAGGTGGTGGGATTGGAAATGTACCCATCAAAGTAGAATCTTTCAAAAGACCCACACCGACATTCTCGTAACCAGGGGGTGTCTTCAAAATGAAGGGAACATTGTTGGTATAGGAATCAGAATTCGAGAAGGCCAGTTGGTCAATAGTAATGAACTTTCCTTGGTGCATGAAACATAACATAGGGAAAAGTTTAGACACAACTACACACATGGAATCAATCTAGCTACAACCAAGTAAAAGGTTATAATCAAGAGGTGCATCGAAGACCATAACCTCAACATTGACCAACTTACCTTCCAATGTAATAGACAATGAGGGAAGAACACCGTAGGGTTTTGTTAAGAACCAATACCAGATCTGAAGATATAATCAACACAATTACTGAATACACAATAGATCCACAAAACAAGATAGAAGAAACCACACAATATTATTATCAAACCCTTGAGGTAGGGAAACACCATACAATGGATCCTATTATGGAAGGGATCCTCTCATGTTCACTTGTCTCTTCGAGGGGGCATCCTCCTAGTGAGCTTCAGCTCCAAATACAATATTTCTCTTCATGTCCCATTACATTGCTTGAACCCCTTTATATAGTTCTACCATCACCTAAGAACATTCTAGAGGAGGAATCTTCTAGAAGTAGAACCTTCTAAGA
>ML814243.1:95025-150858 GCA_009831015.1 Picea engelmannii | reverse complement strand
ATATAATGAAAATAAGAAAGGTTTTCCCGGTTGAGGGTTTTCGGTAAAAATCTCTGTGTACTCTGTGTATGAGCCATTGATTAATTTCTGTATTGCTTAAGAATCTATATGCATTGCTTTACTTCACAGGTTTAAAACTTACAATAGCCTCAACCTTCTCGGTTATAGCATCGGGTAAGTCAACATCAGGGTCGACCAAGGGTTTAGGAGAAGGTAGTAGGACATGGAAGGGCACAGGTGGCCCAACCTTAGCTTCATTAACCATAGGCTTGTCAATCTGGACATGGTCTGTATCATCAAAACCATTTTGAACGATAAAATATCGCCAGCTATCACCATTGAAACTTAAGTGATGAACAATGATAAGTCTGATTAGGCAATGGTGGAACAGACTACTATCGACCTTCTCCCTTTTAAACCTTTTTGACATTTTATAAAGGCTACACTGAAAGTAGAAAGGAATATTCAATGGATACCCTATAAAATTCATTAACAAACGCAGATGGTAGAGAAAAATGAGTCCATATTGACCCTCACAGGTCACGAATTGTTTAACCACCATCAAAAGATCATGCCATCGTGGTTTAAGCATGGAAATGGGCATACCTCTGTCACAGGATGTGACCTTTCGCAAGACGAACAGTAGTGGCCATGGCACCTCTTCCACTTTTGAATTTTTAAACAAACGCTGGCCCGTGACTTCTAACCCGGTGGCAGAGATAATGAACTCTTCACTGATTTCCAACTGAACGTCACCCACCTTGGCTCTACAGCCATCAAAAGTCAGGGCGAACTGTTGTGCAACAAATAAATTAAAACCCTCAAACCTCTGCACAAAGGTGAGCCAACTGCTATCCTCTAAGTCTTTTCGGGCATTGTCAAACAGTAGCAAGGCTTGGCTACCGTTTGGCTCGATTCACACCATTGGTGCCATGGATCTGAGCACACGGTGAACGAGCCAAGGTTTGAATCATAGCATACACAGGAGCAGAGTGCACGAAGGGTTACCCGAGCTAACAAAGGTGAAACAGGGATAAGGGATAGGCATTAATGACATCGTGCGAAGGTGGTGGAGCTATTTCTACCATGCAAAATAGTCATTGCTAATGGTACAACCGCCGATGCTTATAGATGTTCAACCCACTATAGTATAGTTCAACAATTATGTCACTTGCGCGACTAATGAAATCAATGGTAAGTGTATAAACCAACGCGTGCAATCAAAGTTATGCCATAGTTTTAAACACCCAACATACAAATCGAAACCAATACCAATGTTTTGTTGGACCAATGTGCCAATGCGTTGTAACGATTCATATCAAGAGTTTAACCAATGTGCCAATGCGTTTTGAACTAGGTGTCATATCAAATGAAATATATCAAGGGTTGAACCATAACACTTATATATATTTATGAAACCAATGGTCAAGTAGATCAAATCAAAGAACCTATAAATCCAATTGCCAATGAATCACAAACTTAATCACTCATGAAACAAAACTACATGATCAATCAAAGAATGTCAAATGAGTGCAGATCAAAAGGGTTTTGCAAACTGCATAGTGATAAGTGAAATATATATCGACAAGAATGATAACGACAATTCAATACTGATTTTAATGCAACTACGAAAGACCAAGTTTTCACGCTTACAGTCGTGAAAACAAAAACGAAGGTAAATGTGCAAATGTCACAAAAATAAAAGTGTCGTTTATTTGAGGATTGCGCCAAATTTTTTTATGTTTGCAAAACATTGGTGTAGGCAACTTATTAGTCAGTGGAAAATGTGAATTGGCTGCCAACAGGTATAAATTGTTTTGGTGGTTGCTATGTGTTTAATATGTCCCGATCAAGATCGTTACAAATTGGAAATTTGATGTCAGAGACTTGGATGTTTGTTGTGTATGTTTTATGGATATCGTGCATCGTATCGTTTGATTGCATCATCAGATATGGACATGAGTTTTATAATACAATGTCATGACCTTCGAGCATCAAAACCATCAACCATGAGATTTATAATAGTATGCTTTCATTGCAATTTAATTGTTAAGTTGGTTAGAGGAATGTAATCGAGAACACTTTTAAAAGGACTTGTGTCTGTGTTTAATTTGAGGAAATAATTTATGGACAGTGGTTGATGGTTTTGATGCTCGAAGGTCATGTTGATTTTGAATATTATGACACTTTGTTAATTAAAAGTGTTAAAGACAATGAAAAATTTTAACGCACATAAATGGTTAAATCAACCACAATAATTGTTAATTGGTGCTCGGATAGTGGTTTTGAATAGATAATTTTTTGATGGATTACTTAATTAATTTTTTGAACAATATCTACTCTTTTCCCCTACCATTATTTCACTTTTCACTAATTACAATCCCCTCACCTTCCCATATTCATTATCCACTCCATGTTCCTAAAATTCAATTAGAGTTAAGGGAAACTCTGTATTATGACAGTTTAAGATTGAAGGGATGGATTACAATGATATATTTTCTTTGGTTTACACTACAGTTGATTGTGTGTTGTCTATGAGAAGTAACCATGATCTTTTCCCCTTCATTTTAATATTTGTACTCTCAATACAACCCCTCGCATATCCCAAAACCTTTATTTACCCCCTACTCATTGGCAACTATTAAAAAATTTGTATGGGGATTGCATGAGTCTGATATGTTGCTGAGCCAAATTTTATTTCATATTTTAAAAATAGTTGTCATGTATGGTTGTTAAAGAAACTATTTTCTATTCAATTATGCATACAGGAATGAGCTTTTTCAGCAGAGGTATCCATGGAAAAGGTAATCGAGGGAGAGGTAATTGGAACAGGGGCCATAGAAGGCCAAGATTCTCCATACATTTTCATGCAGACTCACAAGAGTTAGGCCGACTATTTCAAGCTATGTTTTTTTATTGGATTGGGAAAGGAGTGGTCCAACCTAGGCCTAAAAGGCCTCCCTTCCAAGCCCCATAGGTCCCTAGTATCCAAATGCCTTCTCATGTCTCACTGCAACCTGAAGTTCCTGAAAATGATGGATGGCAAGAGATTGTCCACCCGACACTGTCCAAAAATCATGGATGGCCTAACTTGTTGTTACCTGCTCCTTCGCCCATCAATAAAATTTTCCAAGTTGCCCCTGTCCACTCACCGGTTCAGTCTTCCCATGATAGCAAAAGTTTGAAAACCAAGGCCCACGATGCCCCTGACAAAGGAAATCCACTCCTATTGTAACATCCCCAACCACCCACATGTCGGGGCATGCTACCTACAAGCGCGCCCTTGGACTTCTTTCTCTTACCGATACCTTTTTAAATTTCAGGATGCATAAAAGAAAAGACTTTAATGACATGCACAACAATAGTTAGCAAGCATGCATAGTCTAAAGATTCAATTAAACAATAATTAAATATAAACAACGAAATACATTCATACACATATAATAATATCACAATAAAGAGCACTTATATTTATAAAAGGGTGACACCAACTGGCTGCAGACCAAGGACGTTCCACCCATCCGTAGACACCACTTCTCCAAATCTCAACAACAATGTCACCCCCGAGCCAGGGCTATGAATCCACAAGGATGGTTCCAGAGTGTACTTGGGTTCCCAAACCAGTCAGCTCTCAATATCTCACAAGTTTCCCAACACCCACAACAATACAAGTACCCAACTCTCTTCTACCCAGCCTATTCCGCCCAAGAGAATGAACCTCCACCCTTCTTTGCCACGTAGTCCCTCAGGAAATCCTTCTCCTTTTTCCAGGGCCTCCATCACATATGGTCCAAAATATCAATGCTGGAACTCTCAGGACTCGCAATTGTGAGCAAAATAGGGCACATGCCAACACATCTCAGACATGCATACCCCGGGTCATGGCTGGATTGCACCAACAACCATTACAACCAACTATCCCGTGGCTAATTCTTAACAATTCCTTTCCCCTCTTCCAAGAAAAGATGCAGGTGAGGATGGATCAATGGATGGTTAAGTGAGTGCATGGAAGGGCGTGAGGGAAAGAATGGTACAAAATTAGGGAGTGAAGGAGCGGATGAGCCAACGACCAACCCCACAATCAGACCAGGGATGGGTTTAAGTGTTTTTGTGGGGAATAAAGAACCTCCTAGCCTTCCCCAAGAAGCTCACATAATTGATCCCCTCCCTTAGGAAAAAAGGGTAATTAACATAGGAATAAAAATTTAGCCCCTCAAGCCCCCTCTCTTGTGGAATTATAGCCCCCTATAACTCTAGTCCTTGTCCATCTAGCAACCAACAATGTGTTTATTATTAATAATGATCAAAACATTATATTTCTTAGGCATACTGGCCCTTTAATAATTTTTTGGGCACTCAGGCCTCTCAGCATTGCAAAAATACATTATTTAAAATGGGGGTTCAAAACCCGGGGTGTTACATCCCCTCCCCCCTTATCTTGGCACTGTCCTTAGTGCATATACAAAATAGAGATCAAAATCTCAAATTTATTCAAAATGTTGCAGGTACTCTGCCCACATGGAATCTTCATGCTCCCAGGTAGCATTTTCATGATGGTAGCAGGTCCATTGAACTTTTACCAGCTCTATAACTCGATTCCGAAGCATTTTGACCTTTCTGTCCAATACCCACACTGGATGAACTTGAAATTCTCCCTCCATATCTACCTGAATCAGATGCCAATCAATAACATGGTTAGGGTCATGTACATATTTCTTTAGTAAATATACATGAAATACATTATGCACATTCATGGAAGCAGGCAATGCAAGCATGTATGCAACTGGCCCTATTCTGTCCAATATTTCCAATGGACCACATAATCTAGTTTCCATCTTTGTACAACTACCCAATTTCAAAGACATTTTCTTGGGCTTCACTTTCAAAATTACATGCTCCCCTACTTTAAATTCTCTATCTATCTTGTTCTTGTTTGCATAAAATTTATGTCTATCCTGAGCTGCCTTTAAATTCTGCTTGATCTTAACCACCTGGTCTTCCATGTCCCTAAGAAAATCTGACCCAAGTACCACTCTATCTGTTGGGTTGTCCCAACTTACTAGAGTATCACATTTCCTACCGTACAAGGCTTCAAATGGGCTCATTCTCAATGAATATTGATACCCATTATTATCTTCAAACTCAACCAAGTGTGAGTAATCTTCCCACTTAGATGGCTTATCCATCATGTTGTTCCTGAGTTTATACTTTAAGGCTATAAAGTATACCGTCAAGACATCCGTAAATGATTTAAAGGAATGATTTGGGAATAAGAAATCAAAGGAAGATTAAAGCAGAATCAGTTTCTCAACTGTCTCTGTCTTGCTTCCTGTTGTTCTTGGATGCTAATGTCTCTCTCAATAACAACCCATGAATGTTCTAACTCAACCTAGTTAGTTGCTGTTTGTAAAATGGTATTAAATAAATTCAAGGCAATACTGGTTTGATCCTGAAGGTCTGGTTCAACGTTGGGTTGTCTGCTACTTGGGACAGTCATAGATGATAAAACTTTATTTATTTGTAAAAAGATTTTAATCAATTTGTTACTTCAAATTTTCCAGAGATGAGAACAAGAAAAACAATTTTAAAATTCAAAACAGTAATGTAAATACATTTGAGGCCGTTTCCTGGATTTGTAACACTTTTGAGAATCATAAAATAACAAATAAACACTACAGAAAAATATGAGGCTTTAATCTAGAAAGAATCTCATATTTCAATAGAAAATGATGAAAGAAAATGAGGTTTCTAACGGAAGTTAGGTATTACGGTACAAAATATTTATAGGTCTTAAAATTACTAATAGAAATTTCAAAGGAAAAACTGTAAATCATTTGACATCCAAACCAATATGAAATATAAATCAATGATGTGTATAACTTCAAATTGATTACTCGTTAGAAAAACATTGAAAGAAAAATTCAACAAAGTATAATAAACAGGGTTGAAGAACACATAGCTACAAATTTGCAGTATTCAGAATCTCTTTTGTGATCTATATTCTGATGTATTGAAAACTGTTATTACAAAATGGCTCTCTCCAAAAATTCTGAAGCCTTTTCTCAGTCTTTAGAAACTATATTTATACATTTTCATCAAAATTTCTCGTTGGTGACTAACCAACTTCCTAATATTACAGTTACATAAACATAATGTCAACCGTTTACAATTTCTTTGTAATCTTAAATGATAAAAACATTTTAAAAGATTTTAAGCTTGCGTTGACGAAATTCCTTTTTCCGCTTCAATACACTGAACGCATTTCCCCAAAAACTTCACAAAAGTCCTGGGAGCATCTGGTAACTCATTTGCTTCAAATAAGAAAAATATTTTCTGCAATTCAGGCAAATGGTTTTCTATCATCTTTTCTGTGAATTTAATAGTTTTCAACTTTAGATTTGACATCACCATCCATTTGTTGATCTCTGTAATATTGATCAATTTAATTTTTGAAATCTCTGCTTTCATTTCCTCCATCTCTTCTCTAAACCTTAGCTGGTGCTTGGCAATATTGATTTCGCCTAATAATATGGAACAATCATCTGTTCCGATATTCAATGAAGCTCTTTCTAATAGATCGAAGATTCCCTGGCAATCATCATTGACTTCTCTTATTATTCGTTTATATTCAGCCATCTTTTCTTCCCACACTTTTATTATTATGTCCCCTTTAACCTGTTCAGAAATAGATAATTTCTGAATCTTTCCAACCTCTTCTTTTGATGAAAAAGTCACTGCCTTCTGAAAAGTTGTTCTAGCTGCTTTCGCCTCCCTTTCTTTCTGGAACACATTATCCAAAGACTTATTTGTTTCTTGAAAATATTTCTGGACTACTTCCAGATTCAAGAACACTTTCTGCTATTCCTCTATTCTTACATATATCTCCAATGCTTGTGTCCTAAAATTTTCAAGTTCTATCACCTGATTAGTAATAGAAATAATTTTATCTTGTAAATGTTTGTTTTCTTCTTCCAACTTTCGAACCTATTCCTATGTGACATGTATTATGAGTTTTGCCTCCTCCAAGTCTTTATTCTTTTTCTGGATTTCTTGCATATCCTTTAGTCTAGCTTGTTCTAGACCCTTCTGTATTCCCCAACTAATATTTCTTTCATTTTCTTTTAGTTTGTCTTGCAACTGAATTATTGTTTGGTCCTTCTGTTCAAGCATAGTTGTTAAATTGCCAACATAATACATGTTTGTTGATTCTATAGCACCCATTGTACCTGCTAATTTTGTAGAAAATTCTCCATCCTTGAGTTTCTTTCCATCTATAATAACCCTATGCTTTTTAATTGTACCTTCTCCTCTTGGATGAATTTCCTGTTTCAAGACTGCTCTTCGCTTTTTACTGAAAAAGTAATCTGATGAGGGGATTTCATCTCTCGAAATAGGCTCTAGATCACTGACATATAAGACTCCTTCATGGGGGGTTCAAAATTTTGACTGTAATGGAGTTAAAGAGGTGATAGGACTACCAAGTTCTGTTGAAGTTGTTCCTCCTATCGTTTCTAGAACATTTTTCATGATTTATGGAATTGTTCCCAACTCTTTTATCTTCTCCGTTCTCGATTCTTTTGTTTGAGAACCCTCTGTATCTTGGGAAGGTATCTCGGTATTTTTCAACTTACCTTTGTTATTTGCTTTATCCTGTATATTAGTTTCAAACCCTGGAGGGGATCCTTGTTGTTCTGGCGATGGGGTCGAAATTTCACCCTGTAAACTCTTAGGTAGGCAGCTTTGCCTATGGCTTTGAAAATATGTGAATCCAGTCTGTGAGTCAGGTGGCAAGGCCTGGACTCTGTTCAACACTTCTTCATAAGACTTAACATCTTTAAATATATCATCATAAATAGATACTTCATGTTCATATGCCTTTAGATTACAATGTATGTAATGCCTACTTATTACTTGGTAGGGGTCATATTTTCTATGCTCAATATTTACTAATTTTACTTCTTCTAATGACTCAACCTCTACCTTAGAATGGCCTAAATTTGATAAAGAAAATTTCCCAACATGAACAGGGAAAGATGGCCATGATTTCTTCTGAAGTGCTTTTTCCAATCCAACACTGCCCTTGGCTATCTGATAAGCTACTTCCCTACACACCAATATGTCTGGTAGGAATTTAGGGAGTTCATGAGGGGGAATGGAACATCCATAAACCCTAATGTAGGAAAATTTTTCCTCAATAAACCAATCGATAACTGCTTTAAGACTTTCTACGATTGTATCAGAAATGCGAGGGGGTTCGCATCCAAAAAACATTTTGTGCATGGGAATAATAATAAAATGACAAACCTCGTAAAATGCACCTTTAGCATTTTCTTCCCAAAGGGCCGAGTGGTATTTATGAATGGGTTCTTTACAGGAAATACTCCAACTCCAATTCATTAATGGAAAAGGAGTCATAAAACAGATTGCATCCATTATGTATGCAAACATATAAAAAGATGCTAGTTGTCCCTTTGACTTGGCTGCTTTATAGTTTAAAATTTCTTGTGTTAGGTTATCCGACAAAATCTTATGCCAGTTAAAACCATTTCCTTCTGAAGCTTCCTCTAAAAAGGGTACCCAGTTTGCATGAAAATGGCAGGGATCTTTTCTCCCGAAAAGTATGCATAACATAATGGCTATATAAACCATATATTCATTTAAGGAGGCTGTAGCATAAATCCCATGAGCATCAGCCCTAAATTTTTCTTCAGACCTCGCCCATCCTCTAATCATATCGGGATATGTCTGGTCTACCTCAATACATTTTTTTCTCTGAAGCTCAACTAAAAATTCAACATTAAAAGTATGTTTATGATTCGACGAGAGTTTTTACATTACTTGAATGTGCTCTGGTCTGAATGAGCCGACAATAGATCCTTGCTTGTTTAGAATTCTCCTTGTTGGGATATCTACCTTATCCAGAGCCCAGTTGATCATATCAGTGTATGCCACAAGCCTCGGACGTGCAACGATCTTATGAAGCTCAGACTCAACTATGTCCCAGAAATGATTTTCAAAGTCAGGATGAGGATTCTCTAATTCATATTCCAACAAATCTGAGATTTGAGTCCAATATTTAATAGAATCCATAGCATGTGGAGTGGTATCAGAGATAATATATCCTTCCTGTGCGTCTTCATTCTTTTTGGGTGCCTTTTTGGGTGCCATGACTTCTGTGTTTAATTTGAAACCTGTAACAAAAAATGGATGAATGAGCTCAGCTTAGAACGACAACACATACATTCGAATGTTTATTTTGAATATATTTAAAAAGTGACGAGATTTGCACAACTGTCATGAAATTAAAGTTCTTAATGCAGAAGATATTTTACCGAGATACGCTTTTAATGTCCGTATTTAAGTACCTTCGGGTTTTGAAGAAAATGAGAAACCCACTTAATGGGTAAGCGAAACATAAATGAACACCTAAGAATAATTACCATTAATCTTGTTTTTAAGAAAAAGGTTAATTAATGTTAATCATAATTTAAAGCTGAAAACTTCATTTTTCGGGGTTTCAGAAATTGTGATGTCGAGAGGTATGTAGTCGATGAAAAAAACGATTTCCAAAAATGCGAAATCGCGAAGCTTTAATTAGGATTTAAATGCTTTTAGCACGTTAATTCATTGAGATTAGACCTTTTTTCGGGATTTCGAAAATTGGGATTTCGGGAAACATGATGACAGGAGACGTGTGTTATTAATGAAATCCGATCTCCGAAATCGCGAAATTGCGATGGCTTGTTTCTTTTTTCAAAATAGGACTTAACTTATCTTAAATAACTAAATAATCACGATTAAGGCCAAAACAAAAATATTTTAATGTAACGTGACTTATGGATCAGGATTTCGGAAATCGGGATTTCGGGAAACATGATGACAGGAGATGTGCTCTGACAGAACCGCGAATCCCGAAATCGCGACATAATTATTTTCACCTTTAACCTTTCTTAGAAGGGACTAAATTAATTTGTTTTTAAATTAAGATTCCAACGTTTCGGGAAATCGGGGATCGGGGTTTCGTGATTCGATTTGCATCAAAAATTTGTTTGCAGGAAACCCCGAATCTCGAAAATTCTTTAAAGTTTAATTTAGAAGTCGTAAATTTTAAAATTTCAACCCGTTTTAAATAATTTTTCAAAAGAGCATCGGAAAATTTATATTTTTTGTAAACTTTTTTCCGTTCGTTATCCAAAAAACAATTGATAAAAAGGAATTGTGAATTTAGAAATGACGAAACTCTTATTTTAAGAAAGCCGAAACCCGAAAAACACAAAAAATAAAAATCTAGGCCTTAAGGATAAAAAAATTTAAGATATGTTTCAACATAGGCTTCAACTGGGGACCTCGTCTCCCTGTGGGACGAGGAGAACATGTAGACTCAGTGCCTTCATTGGGTAAATGGTGTCCAGGGTTTATCATTGCTAAACTGCTAAAGGAGAGGAAAAAGAGATTTCATAAAACCTTTAAAAACCTTTTCAAAACTTCTTATTTGCTTTAAACTCAGTTGTAGTCTTCTTCATAATATTCTCCTTCTCGTTCTAAATTTAAGTTATTATTAAGATGATTAGAACAATCTTAGGAAACTAAACAGATTTGTAAATTTCGGCTTGCATCAGTCGAAATAAAATTTATAATTTATAATTGGGGAGCTCTATTTTGACTTAAGATGAATATCTGGTTTCGAAAAACTGATAACTAGAATAGAGTGATAGATAAGTATGACAACCTTACAGACACCTCAGATATTGCTTCACTGCTAGCGGGCATGTTAAGTACCCCGGTGAAGTTATCTGTCCCTTTTTACTTAATTTCCTTTCACCGCTTCGAGTGATAATTTTATGCTCAGATATTGCTTCACTGCCAGCAAGCCTGTTCAGTACCCCGATGAAGTTATATTTTTCTTTTATATTTAGACAAGGGCAATCATTTAAATGAATTTCCTTTCATCGTCTTTGGGACTATATGGGGGCAATCAAAAAATGAATTTCCTTTCACCATCTGTCTTATAGTTAGCTTATGCATACGAAGCGGGGGAAATCAATGATACTTAAAATATCAGGGGTGGTTATCTGTGTAAAAATTTACAATAGAGGTTTTTCAACCTGTTTTGATTATTCTAGACCAATCTTTCTTAACTTTCAAAACCCCTCAGTCTGTAGAGAAAAAGGGAAAGATTATTTTCAGGGGTTTTCTTTTGAGCAAGCTTAAATCCTCAGACAAACTGTTAAGAAACCTAAGAGAGTTAGAATCAACCCAAACATAACCACTTTTAGTCAGAGAATAAGAACTATGAAGACTGGTCTTACTGAATTCAATCATTTGTTGACTTCAAAGGTTAATACATAATCTCTCCTACTTCGATGAGAAATCCTGAAAACGTGAAAGATATTACTGAGGGTATAAAAGGAGATGTCCAACAATCTGTAAGCCAGAAAACATAGGTTGTGATTTCAAAAATAACTCTTTGGACTCTTTTCTTTTTATTTTTACTTCGATAAGATTTTAAACTTGTTCTAAGTGAAACCCTTAAGGTCGAAGTGTTAAGAACAAATAATTTTATTTACCTATCATCTTACGGTATAAGCAACGCAAAAATTATATACATATATATATTTTATTATCATTATATATATATATATATATAAATATATATATATATATATATTTATTTATTTATTTTGGTATAAAAACTTAACTATTTTTTTTTTATTTTTTTTTTATTTATTTACAAAATGAGAATAGATTTTCTAAAAATGAAAAAAAAAATGATATATACAATGATTTTTTTTGTAAATTAATTATTCCATATAATGCTTTAAAAAACGCCCATTGACAGGGGCATTCAAGATCTTACCATCCAAATTTTCAAGCAGAAATGAATTTTTTCCTTCAGGAGATGCTACCTTAAATGGTCCGTACCAAATATGATCGAATTTACCATTTTTTCCTGAATCCTCTTTTCGAGCATCCCATCTCAAAACTAGGTCCCCAAGGAGAAAATTCCTGTCCTTGGCTTTACAATCAAATAATACCTTCATGTCATCCTATTACTTTTGCAACTTTTCATCCACTACAATCCTGTCCTGCTGAACTTCAATCAGTTGATTTATCCTTCTTGTGAGAGGATTTGGTTCTTCCTTCTCGTCTTTCCATAGTTTCATCACAAGAAGTGCTAAGTTTATGGGCAACACTACATCTGTTCCATATACCATTTGAAAGGGAGAAGTACCGATAGACTTTTTTGTGCCTATCCAATTTTCCCATAGAGCATATTTTAAATGCAAATGCCAAGACTTTTTATTTTCGTTTAACACTTTTTTGATTATACTGATTAAGCTCTTGTTTGAAGATTTTGCCAGACCATTTCCCTGAGGATAGTATGCTGTGGAATGACCCAACACAATATTATATTTCTGGCAAAAGCTGACCATTGCCATAGACTTAAAAGCCTGCGCATTGTCTGTGACTATCTTCCTAGGACATCCGAACCTAGATAAGATATTTTCTTCTAAGAAATCTATAACTACTGAATCAATAGCCTTCCTTGTTGGGATAGCTTCCACCCATTTGGTGAAATAGTCTGTAGAGGTCAGGATCCATATGTGTTGAGCACTTGAATGAGGATTAATCTCACCTATGAAGTATAGTCCCCATTGCTGAAAAGGAGCTTCTGTCTTGACTGGGACCAATGGCATCGCTGGTAGTTTATGTTTTCCTGCAAAAAATTGGCAAGGGCTGCAAGCTCGTACCTTAGCATTGACATCTGGGAAAAGTTTGGGCCATTAATAACCAGCCCTCAGGATTTTATATGCCGTAGCCCTCCAAGCGTGGTGTCCTCCATAGACTCCTTCGTGAAATTGACCTATAACTTCTTTTGTTTCTGATTCGACCAGACAGACCAAGAGGAAACCAAGCGGGTCTTTCCAATATAATCATTTTCGGAAATACAGTATTTGACTGCATGCAGCTTTAGCGTTCTAGCTTTGGATGGAGACAAGTCAGTTGGACATTTCAAAGTCAATAAATATGTTACTATGTCCTTGTACCAATTCGACGATGTGAATTTCTCCTCGATCCTGTTTTCGACTATTTGGTCCTCAAGTTCATTCACGTCTACCCATTCTTCTTCCTCATGAGAAATGTTTATCCCAAGAGCCCTGAAATTGGATTCAACTAAAAGTTTAGCTAAACCTTGTCCCTTTACCAATTTGGTCGGTTTAACCTCCAAATCGAACTCTTGAATTTTGGCAAGCCATCTTCCTCTTTTACCATCACTGTCTGCTTGAACCAAAATATCTTTTACAAAACTAGTGGGTACATATGCAATCAATTTAGAATGTAAAACATAAGTTCTGAAAGCTTTCAATGCTTTTACCATAGCATATGCTTGCTTTTCCATTATATTATATTTGAGTTCAATATCTCGGAGACTTTTGCTAAAGAAGGCTATCGGTTGCTCGAAACCTTCTTCGTTCTTCTGAAGGAGTACAACAACAAGCGTGTGTTCAGAGGAAAATGAAAAAATAAGAAAATATTTGAGATAATCGGGGCTCGCTAGTACTGGTGCCTCACTTATAAATTTCTTAATATGGGCAAAGGATGCTTTAGCTTCTGTTGTCCATTTTACTTCACTATTTTTTTCTGAGCATATTTGTAATTAATTTCACAATTTCAACAAAGTTAGGAATAAATCTTCTCAAGAAATTTATTTTTCCTAAAAATGATTGAATTTCTTTCACATTCCTAGGAATAGATATTGTATCTATAGCCTCTACTCTTTTAGGGTCAATACTGATTCCATTTCAGGATACGATGTGACCCAACAACTTGCCTTCTTGCATAGCGAAATGAGACTTTTTAGGATTTAAGGATAGACCAAACCTGCGACATTTTTCAAATGTTTGTTTGAGATGAATCATATGGTCTTCATCCGATTTAGAAAAAACAGTAAGATCATCCAAATAGATGACTACAAACTTGTCCCGTTCACCAACGAAAGCAATATCCATTGCGCGTTGAAAAGTAGCACCTGCATTCATTAGTCCAAACGGAATTTTATCGTACATAAATGTGCCCCAAGGAGTGGTAAATGCGGTTTTTTCTTTATCAAGATCACTGACGACAATTTGATTATAACCTGAAAATCCGTCAATCATTGACATTCTATTAGCCCCTACAACTTTTTCAAGAACATGGTCCATTTTAGGTAGAGGATAATTATCTTTGAGAGAAGATTTATTAAGATTCATGAAATCAACACATAGTCTGATTTCCCCATTCTTCTTTCTAACTGGGACCAAATTAGCTACCCAATCAGAATATCTTAGGGGTACAATTATCTTAGCATCAAGAAGTTTTTTGACTTCTCGTTCGATAACAAGTAATAAAATAGGGTTAAATTGTCAGAGTTTTTGTTTAAAAGGTTTGACACCTGGTTTGAGAGGTATTTTATGTTCGATCACAGAAGTGTCATATGTTTTCAATTCTTCATACGACCATGCGAAAACATATTTATATTTTCTTAACAACTCTGTGTATTTATTTTTGTTTTCTGTAGATAAATATTTGGATAGTTTAACCATTCAGGGGTTTTCTTTAGTTCCTATATTACAATCTTCAACCTCCTCTGGTTGGGGTTGTAGGGTAGTTTTTGAAGGGATACCATCTTGATTAAAAAGTATTTCCAAAGGGATTAGACCCTTGGGAATTTGGTTGTTCTTGAGAACCAACATTTGATGATTTGCAATTTTGTCATGAAATTATTTAGAATCCTCTCCTTCTTGCATGATCCAAATAACATCATTTTGATTTTCTTGATCAGTATGCGTTTCTGCAAATTCATCTAATGAGTCTAGAAACTTTCGAAGACACTCATCATCTTCAAAAACCTGCCAATGTTGTATGTTATTTGGTATTGAAGGGCTATGTCTCATTTGTATATGATATTTTAATTTAAAAGCAGTCAGGGGTGTGAAAGTGGATGCAGCTTTGGCTAAAGCATCAGCCTGTTGATTTTCAGATCTTGGGACGAAATGAAAATTCACATATCTAAAGAAGTTCTCGATTAAATCCCAGACACAATTCCTATAGGACCGTAATCTAGGATGCTTATCCTGATACTGCCGATTCACCTGTTTTATAATTAACTTTGCGTCACCAAAGAATTTGAGTTTCTTAATTTTCATCCTTCTAGCAGCTTCTAATCCTAGCACTAAAGCTTCATACTCGCATACATTGTTTGTACAATCCACATTCCACTGAAGCCTATATGAAAAAGGAATAACAAATTGGTCACCGGGAGCTACAAGAAGTGCTCCTGCCCCGGCTCCAAGGAAGGACGAAGCACCATCAAAATACATTTTCCATACACCATTGCTATATACATTTTTCTCTATTTCTTTTTTTTCAAGTTTTTCTTCTGTACATTTATCATCTACATCTACTTCAAAATCGTCATCTATAGATAATATACAATTTCCTAAATCTTGGTCGGCAATATAAACTAGATGATTGTTGGGGTTGTTTGGATCACCTACAGTAAATGCTAACCTAGTCTCTCTGTAAAGACGAGTGTATTGGCCTCCAAAAACTGGAATTGTAGCATATGTCATATCTAGTTAGAGAGATCCTCCAAGCTTGGTGCCCCATGATCTAGATAATAGCATACCATACTTTGGGGGAATGTCAGCGACTACTACATCCATAAGAATACTTTTAGTAGGTATTTGAGCCAAACCTACCACTAGGTCTTTAATCATACCTATGCATTTTACTTTCCTCGAATCGAAATAATATAAGTCACCATAGGGCCTTGTGATTTCAAGACCAAGTTTTTCCATAATTGCCTTTGGCATAACATTGTGGGAAGCTCCGGAATCCAACATACAATTATGGAGAAGGTGTTCAAACAGGGTTAACGTAATATAAAAAGGAGCCACGGTGTCTCTTTCACCTTCGAAGTGTGGATCGAAGACTATGTTAGGTTTGTCATCCTCTAAGTTGATGACGTCGGCCTGGATTTCATCTTCGGAAAAATTAATCATTTTGGTGATTTGTTTTCTGTATATGGGATTTTTAGCTAACTCAACAAGGGGAATAGGAATTTTGATTTTATTTATTTCATTTTCCAAATTGAAGTTACCTAGAGCCTTGTCATTTTCAATGTTCGGGGCTTCCATACCTTTCTTTTCAGTTTTTTGTTGAGATGTGAGCTTGTTTTCATTTATAGGAGCTTGTGTCTTCACAGGGAGTGTTCCTACTGGTTCTGACTGTATAGGCTGCGAATCAGCTGTGTTTCTTTTCACAGACTATTTATCTGCAACTTTTGGAGTTACCTCATCGGTTTCGCTTCTTGGAAAACTCTTTTTTGTCGGAACATTTGGGAGATTTTTATTTCTTGGTCTCAAATTATATTTTCCCTGTAGTTCAACAATAATATCATCTGCAATATTTTGATATGTGAAATCACCAGTCATATTATTGCTAACATGTTCTTCTGATGTACTTTCTTTACTTAAATATGCTTCGTAATCCTGTCTTGATAAATAAGGGGATTTATTATCATCGTCAAGGTTACTAATATCTTCATCGATTTCTTCAAAATCTCCTAAATCTTCCTCTCCGATGTAGTTTTCACTTTTAAAGGGTGTTGGAATTTTTTGATCTTCATTTTTAATTATTTTTTGTGGTCCCTGAGGTTCAGGATTTCTTCGAAAATATTTTCTGGGGAAATTATCTCTTTTCGATTTCTCTAGTTCCATTTTCGAGATCTTGTTTGAAATTTATCGAATGACCCTAGCCATCTCTTCTATTCTATCTCCCGAGGATTTTCCTGATCCTGAAGATCGACCTTGCTCTTTAAATTTCTTATTTTCTTTGTTTCTAGTTTCAGTCTTTGATTTAAGTTTCCCTCATGCCATCATGTTTGATTCAATCTCAAGGGCATCATCCTGCATTTTCATGAGATATATTTATCTCCTTTCTCTCAATAATAAGGCGAAGTCGAGATCAAAAGTGCCAGCAAAAGTCACTTTTGTTGCAGGTTGTGAAGGTTTAAACTCAACTGGAATTTTATTATACAACTTATTGAATGTTTGTGTGAATTCTAGAAATGACTCAGAGTTTTTCTTTCTAAGGGCTCCGAATTCAGTTAAGTAGTAGAGGTGATCCTTCCTCTCTCCCCATTGTCTAATAAATGCACTTTCAAGTTCTTCATAGGATCTTAAAGATCTGGCTGCTAAGGATCAGAACCAGGTCCTCACCTGTCCCTCGAAAGTTTGAATGAGGAGTCTAGAATAAACATCTTCATGTTCTATTCCGCGTATGTCAGCAAATTGATCAAAAAAGTTTATATGTTCTTGGGCAGTCAGATCACCTTCCCCTGTAAATTTCGGAAGGCTTTTCATATAATTTTCGGGGAGATCATGAAGAGGAACAAGAAGAAAAAGGGGATCATATCTAGCAGCTACTTTAGCTAAAATCCCAGGAAGTGGTACTTGACCACCTCCAGGGGCACCACCTCTAGCTCCAACACCTCCTTGTGCAGACATGGTTAGATTTGAGATTGAAGTTCGGAAAGTGTGAGGAGAAGATTCTCGGAACTCTGGAGAAGAAACTTCGGGAAATGAGAAAGTATCGAATGAGGGGGGAAGTGAAAGTGATCTTTCAAGAGTTTTCGATGTGCTTGATTGTGTAAATTTAGGTTGACCTATAGTATATGTGGATAACAAGACTTGTTTTAGTGATTTTTGTGATTTTAAAATTTTTTCCGGATCAGAGACTGGCGGGGTCTGCTTGCTATCCGGTTTTTTTCTGGTGTTCTTGCGGCTAATAGCCAGTTTAGTTATTGTGGAGTTTCCAAGTGAAAAATATTTATCCTTAGAAGGTTTTCTATCCTTGTTCACTATCAAAAATAGAAAATTTCAATGTCGTTCTTCCTAGGGAAAAGATTCGTTTCTTCGTTCCCCGACAACGGCGCCAAAAAGATGTTGTTCCTGAGTTTATACTTTAAGGCTATAAAGTATATCGTTAAGGCATCCATAAATGATTAAAGGAATGATTTGGGAATAAGAAATCAAAGGAAGATTAAAGCAGAATTAGTTTCTCAACTATCTCTTTCTTGCTTCCTGTTGTTCTTGGATGCTAATGTCTCTCTCAATAACAACCCATGAACGTTCTAACTCAACCTAGTTAGTTGTTGTTTGTAAAATGGTATTAAATAAATTCAAGGCAATACTGGTTTGATCCTGAAGGCCTGGTTCAATGTTGGTTTGTCTACTACTTGGGACAGTCATGGATGATAAAACTTTATTTATTTGTAAAAGGATTTTAATCAATTTGTTACTTCAAATTTTCCAGAGATGAGAACAAGAAAAACAATTTTAAAATTCAAAACAGTAATGTAAATACATTCAAGGTCGTTTCCTGGATTTGTAACACTTTTGAGAATCGTAAAATAACAAATAAACACTATAGAAAAATATGAGGCTTTAATCTACAAAGAATCTCATATTTCAATAGAAAATGATGAAAGAAAATGAGGTTTCTAACGAAAGTTAAGTATTAAGGTACAAAAGATTTATA
This sequence comes from Picea engelmannii, assembly GCA_009831015.1. NCBI lineage: Eukaryota > Viridiplantae > Streptophyta > Pinopsida > Pinales > Pinaceae > Picea > Picea engelmannii. Next base: position 132,273 of record ML814243.1, on the reverse strand, counting down.
GGTCTTAAAATTACTAATAGCAATTTCAGAGGAAAAACTGTAAATCATTTGACATCCAAACCAATCTGAAATATAAATCAATGATGTGTATAACTTCAAATTGATTACTCGTTAGAAAAACATTGAAAAAAAAATTCAACAGAGTATAATAAACAGGGTTGAAGAACACATAGCTACAAATTTGCAGGATTCACAATCTCGTTTGTGATCTATATTCTGATGTATTGAAAACTATTATTACAAAACTGCTCTCTCCAAAAATTACGAAGCCTTTTCTCAGTCTTTAGAAACTATATTTATACATTTTCATCAAAATTTCTCGTTGGTGACTAACCAACTTCCTAATATTACGGTTACATAAACATAATGTCAACCGTTTACAATTTCTTTATAATCTTAAATGATAAAAACATTTTAAAAGATTTTAAGCTTGCATTGACGAACTTCCTTTTTCCGCTTCAATACACTGAACGCATTTCCCCAAAAACTTCACAAAAGTCCTGGGAGCATCTGGTAACTCATTTGCTTCAAATAAGAAAAATCTTTTCTGCAATTCGGGCAAACAGTTTTCTATCATCTTTTCTATGAATTTAATAGTTTTCAACTTTAGATTTGACATCACCATCCATTTGTTGATCTCTGTAATATTGATCAATTTAATTTTTGAAATCTCTGCTTTCATTTCCTCCATCTCTTCTCTAAACCTTAGCTGGTGCTTGGCAATATTGATTTCGCCTAATAATCCAGAACAATCATCTGTTCCGATATTCAATGAAGCTCTTTCTAATAGATCGAAGATTCCCTTGCACTCATTGTTGACTTCTCTTTTTATTCGTTTATATTCAGCTAACTTTGCTTCCTACACTTTTATTATTATGTCCCCTTTAACCTGTTCATAAATAGATAATTTCTGAATCTTTCCAACCTCTTCTTTTGATGAAAAATTCACTGCCTTCTGAAAAGTTGTTCTAGCTTCTTTCGCCTCCCTTTTCTTCTGGAACACATTCTCGAAAGACTTATTTGTTTCTTGAAAATATTTCTGGACTACTTCCAGATTCAAGAACACTTTCTGTTGTTCATCCTCTATTCTTACATATATCTCCAATGCTTGTGTCCTGAAATTTTCAAGTTCTATCACCTGATTAGTAATAGAAATAATTTTATCTTGTAAATGTTTGTTTTCTTCTTCCATCTTTCGAACCTGTTCTTGTGTGACCTGTATTATGAGCTTTGTCTCCTCCAAGTCTTTATTCTTTTTCTAGATTTCTTGCATATCCTTTAGTCTATCTTGTTCTAGACCCTTTTGTATTCCCCAACTAATATTTCTTTCATTTTCTTTTAGTTTGTCTTGCAACTGAATTATTGTTTGGTCCTTCTGTTCAAGAATAGTTGTTAAATTGCCAACATAATACATGTTTTCTGATGCTATAGCACCCATTGTACCTGCTAATTCTATAGAAAATTCTCCATCCTTGATTTTCTTTCCATCTATAATAACCCTATGCTTTTCAATCGTCCCTTCTCCTCTTTGATGAATTTCCTATTTCAAGACTGCTCTTCGCTTTTTACTGAAAAAGTAATATGATGAGGGGATTTCATCTCTCGAAATAGGCTCTAGATCACTGACATATAAGACTCCTTCATGGGGGGTTCCAAAAGTTGACTGTAATGGAGTTAAAGAGGTGATAGGACTACCAAGTTCTGTTGAAGTTGTTCCTCCTATCTTTTCTGGAACATTTTTCATGATTTTTGGAATTGTTCCCAACTCTTTTATCTTCTCTGTTCCCGATTCTTTTGTTTGAGAACTCTCTATATCTTGGGAAGGTATCTCGGTATTTTTCAACTTGCCTTTGTTATTTGCTTTATCCTGTATATTAGTTTCAAACCCTGGAGGGGATCCTTGTTGTTCTGGCGATGGGGTCAAAATTTCTCCCTGTAAACTATTAGGTTGGTAGGTTCGCCTATGGCTTTGAAAATATGCAAATCCAGTCTGTGAGTCAGGTGGAAAGGCCTGGACTCTTTTCAACACTTCTTCATAAGACTTAACATCTTTAAATATATCATCATAAATAGATACTTCATGTTCATATGCCTTTAGATTACAATGTATGTAATGCCTACTTATTACTTGGTAGGGGTCATATTTTCTGTGCTCAATATTTACTAATTTTACTTCCTCTAATGACTCATCCTCTACCTTAGAATGGCCTAAATTTGATAAAGAAAAATTCTCAACATGAACAGGGAAAGATGGCCATGATTTCTTCTGAAGTGCTTTTAATTCCAATCCAACACCGCCCTTGGCTATATGATAAGCTACTTCCTTGCACACCAATCTGTCTGGTAGGAATTTAGGGAGTGCATGAGGGGGAATGGAACAACCATAAACCCTAATGTAGGAAAAAATTTCCTCAATAAACCAGTCGGCAACTGCTTTAAGACTTTCTACAATTGTATCAGAAATGCGAAGGGGTTCACATCCAAAAAACATTTTGTGCATGGGAATAATAATAAAATGGCAAACCTCGTAAAATGTGCCTTTAGCATTTTCTTCCCAAAGGGTCGAGTGGTATTTATGAATGGGTTCTTTACAAGAAATACTCCAACTCCAATTCATTAATGGAAAGGGATTCATAAAACAGATTGCATCCATTATGTATGCAGACATATAAAAAGCCGCTAGTTGTCCCTTTGACTTGGCTTCTTTATAGTTTAAAATTTCTTGTGTTAGGTTATCTGAAAAAATCTTATGCCAGTTAAAACCATTTCCTTCTGAAGCTTCCTCTAAAAAGGGTACCCAGTCTGCATGAAAATGACAGGGATATTTTCTCCCGAAAAGTCTGCATAAAATAATGGCTATATAAACCATATATTCATTTAAGGAGGCTGTAGCATAAATCCCATGAGAATCAGCCCTAAAATTTTCTTCAGACCTTTCCCATCCTCTAATCATATCGGGATATGTCTGGTCTACCTCAATACATTCTTTTCTCTGAAACTCAGCTAAAAATTCAGCATTAAAGGTATGTTTATGATTCGGTGAGAGTTTATACATTACTTGAATGTGTTCTAGTCTGAATGAGCCGATGATAGCTCCTTGCTCATTTAGAATGCTCCTTGTTGGGATATCTACCTTATCCAGAGACCATCTGATCATATCAATGTATGCCACAAGCCTTGGACGCACATCGATCTTATGAAGCTCAGACTCAACTATGTCCTAGAAATGATTTTCGGAATCAAGATGAGCATTCTCTAATTCATATTCCAACAAATCTGAGATTTGAGTCCAAGATTTAATAGAATCTATAGCATGTGGAGTGGTATCGGAGATAATATCTCCTTCCTGTGTGTCTTCATTCTTTTTGGGTTCCTTTTTGGGTGCCATGACTTCTGTGTTTAATTGGAAACTTGTAACAGAAAATGGATGAATGAGCTCAGCTTAGAACGGCAACACAGACATTCAAATGTTTATTTTGAATATATTTAAAAAATGATGAGATTTGCACAACTGTCACGAAATTAAATCTCTTAATGCAGAAGATATTTTACCGAGATACGGTTTTAATGTCTGTATTTAAGTACCTTCGGGTTTTGAATAAAACGAGAAACCTACTTAATGGGTAAGCGAAACATAAATGAACACCTAAGAATAATTACCATTAATCTTGTTTTTAAGAAAAAAGGTTAATTAATGTTAATCATAATTTAAGCTGAAAACTTCATTTTTTCGGGGTTTCGAAAATCGTGATGTCGAGAGGTATGTAGTCAATGAAAAAAATGATTTCCAAAAATGCGAAATCGCGAAATCACGATGCTTTAATTAGGATTTAAATGCTTTTAGCACGTTAATTCATTGAGATTAGACTTTTTTCGGGATTTCAGAAATCACGATTTCGGGAAACATGATGACAGGAGACGTGTGTTATTAATGAAATCCGATCTCCGAAATTGCGATGGCTTGTTTCTTTTTTCAAAACAGGACTTAACTTATCTTAAATAACTAAATAATCACAATTAAGGCCAAAACAAAAATATTTTAATTTAACGTGACTTATGGATTAGGATTTCAGAAATCAAGATTTTGGGGAACATGATGACAAGAGATGTGCTCTCACAGAACCGCGAATCCTGAAATCGCGACATAATTATTTTCACCTTTAACCTTTCTTAGAAGGGACTAAATTAATTTGTTTTTAAATTAAGATTCCAACGTTTCGGGAAATCGGGGATCGGGGTTTCATGATTCGATTTGCATCAAAAATTTGTTTGCAGGAAACCCCGAATCTCGAAAATTCTTTAAAGTTTAATTTTGAAGTTGTAAATTTTAAAATTTCAACCCGTTTTAAACAATTTTTCAAAAGAGCGTTGGAAAATTTATATTTTTTGTAAACTTTTTTCCGTTCGTTATCCAAAAAACAATTGATAAAAAGGTATTGTGAATTTAGAAATGACGAAACTCTTATTTTAAGAAAGCCGAAACCCGAAAAACACAAAAAATAAAAATCTAGGCCTTAAGGATAAAAAATTTAAGATCTGTTTGAACACATCACATACATTCTCAACATGTCTTCAATTATTCGATTGAACCTCTTTGTTTTCCCATCTGTCTCAAGATGATATGCTGTGCTAAAGTTTAGATTTGTGAAAAATATTTTAAGCAATCCCCTCCAAAAATTGGAGGTAAACTTTGTATCTCTGTCCGAGGCAATTGTCCTAGGTATCCCATGCAACCTAGAAATTTCCTTCATGAGAATTTCTTCAATATTAGTTGTTGTATGTGTTGTCTTCGCGAGAAAAAAATGAGCAGCCTTTGTTAATTTTTCAACCGCCACCATGATTGAATCATGTTTCTTATTCGTTCTGGGTAATCCTGTGATGAAATCCATGGTGATCACTTCCCATTTCTTCTCTAGGATTGGCAATGGCTGCAACAACCCCACTGGGTGCCTATGCTCAGCCTTCACCTTCTGACATTCCATACATAGAGAGATGTAATCAACAACATCCTTCTTCATTCCCAGCCAAAAGAACTGGCTTCTTACTACTTTAATAGTTTTCTGGTGACCAGGATGTCCAACATAAGGAACATCATGCATTTCCTTCAGTACCAAATTCCTTAGTTCTCTAGAACTATGAACATATATTCTATTTTTATGCATGAGTAATCCATCTTCCTTTATCTCATACTCCTTTATTTTTTGTTGTACCTCTCCTTGTTGTAAGATTTCCTTTACCTATATGTAATGATGGTCTGTAACAATACCATCTAAAATTCCTTTCTTCAAGTTTGACTGATGCATACTGACAACAGTAGCATGCATGGTATGCACTCTTCTACTAAGTGCATTGTCAAATTTATTCTCCTTGCGTTTGATATGCTTGATATCGAAGTCATATTCACTTAAAAATTCCAACCATCTTGTTTTCCTAGCATTCAATGTTGGTTGTTCAAAAAGATACTTCAGGTCAATGTGGTCTGTCCTTAATTCAAATTTCTTCCCCATGAGATAATGCCTCCACATCCTCAAGGTGTGAACAATGGGAACAAGTTCCAAGTCATGCGTGGCATAGTTCCTTTCATGTTCCTTAAGCTTTCTGGACTCATATCCAATGACATGTCCATTCTGCACGAGGACTCCCCCAAGTCCTTCCTTACATGCAACTGTACATACCACAAAACTTTCCTTTGGGTCAACAATCTTTAACACAAGTGCACTAGTAAGTAATTCCTTCAACATATTAAAACTCTTTTCACACTTGAGTGTCCATTCAAATTTAGTTCCCTTCTTTTGCAAGGAAGTGATGGGATGAAAAATCTTAGAGACCCTACTATGAACCTTCTGTAGTAGCCAACTAATCCCATAAAAGATCTGATGTCTGACACATTACTGGGTATTGGCCATCCTCTAATGGCTTCGATCTTATCTGGATCTACTGCTATGCCCTGCTCTAAAATAATGTGTCCCAAGTAATGGATATGATTTTGATAAAAATAACACTTACTCAACTTGGCATACAACTGATGTTCTCTTAGTACTTGCAATACCAGTCTTAAGTGATGTTCATTCTCCTCTTCAGACTTAGAATAGATAAGTATGCCATCCAGGAATACTATGACAACTTATCCAAATAATTTCTGAATATGCCATTCATTAAGCACATGAATACAAATGGTGCATTGGTCAATCCAAATGGCACCACTACAAATTCATAATGCCCATACCTGGTCCTAAATACTTTCTTATGAATGTTTTCTTCCTTGATTCTTACCTGATGGTATCATGCCCTCAGGTCAATATTTGAAAATATTTTTGCTCCTATTAGTTGATCAAAGAGGTCATCAATTCAGGGTAGAGGATACTTGTTCTTTATAGTGTACTTGTTTAGCTATCGGAAGTCAATACACAGCCCCAAGGTTCCATCCTTCTACTTGACAAAAAGTACTAGTACTCCCCAAGGTGAAACACTTGGACGTATGTACCCTTTCTTCAACAATTCCTTCAACTGCATTTGTAATTATTTTAACTCTGGTGTGCTCATTCTGTAAGGTGTTTTTGACACTGGGGCAACTCCTGGCACTAAATCAATTGAGAAATTTATCTCCCGCCTTGGTGGAAATCCTGGTATTTCATGGAATACATCTTCAAATTCCTGTAGCACTGATAAATATTCAAGGCTTGCCCCCTTTATATTATCTGTCTCTTCCACATGAGTTGTATACAATTGACATCCTTTCCTAAAACATCTTTTTAGTTGTAAGGCTGAAATCTCCCTTATAGAGATGGGCCTTGTGACCCCTTTCACAATGCTATGTTTTCCATTTCCATCAAGACATGTAAATGTCTTGTTATGAAAATCTAGGATAGGATGATTCTTGTCCAACCAATCCATTCCAATCAGAATATCATAAGACCCCAATGGTATGATATTTAGATCCATACTAGTATTCACGCCATTAAGACTTATGGAACAACTTCTAACCATGTCATGGATTCTTCTCTTGGTTCCAGTGGCTAACTGAACCAAACTTGCTTTTCTAAGTTTACTTTTCTCCAAGTGTAATCTATCTACTATCTTAGGATCATTGTAGCAATGAATTTATCCTAAATCAATCAAAATAGAAATAGGATGATTTATGATCTTACCTTCCACCTCAATCATATTGGACTGGTACTCTGCTTGTAGATCATTTAAAGTTGCATAGATTTTTCCCATATCTTTGATTGTTGTAGCCTCTTGGATGTTGTGCACAGTCTTCACTCTATCATTTCTGTGTGGAAAATCCTTGCATAGGTGATCTTCCTTGCATCCCCAACATTGGATTGGTGGTCTTCCCCTTTTTCCCAAGGAATCTTCCTTCTTTAAATCTTCCTTAGCATACTAATCTTGACAATTTCTATTAGGCTCATTCCTGTTGAAGGATGGTTTGAATCCTTTCCTCCTATGATCGAGCTTCACATTTTTCTTGTTCTTCCAATATTTCTACAGAGATTCGCTTCCCTGTCCTTTCTCATACAGGTATTTAGCCTTCCCGTTAGCTTCATTCAAGATCTTGGGCTCATCATACTTGATATTTTCCTTATAAAAGGTTGGCAGTCCACTTAGAAATCTCTGTATTTTCACTTTACCATCACCAATGAACTCGACATACTTTAACAATCCCAAGAACTTCTTCTCGTACTCTTCCATAGTCATGCTTCCCAACCTGAGTTCAAAGAGCTCCTACATTTTCTTGTAATAGAAATGCTCTGAGAGGTACTCCTTCTGGAAGTACTTCTTGAACTATTTCCAAGTGATCCTACTTTCATTAACATGTTCCACTTGCTTCAGTTGGTCCCACCACATTGCAACTTTTCCATGTAAATGGTAGGTGGAAATCCTGGCTTCCAGGTTGGACGAATAGTTATGCAACTAAAAATATCTCTTGATCCCAAGAAACCATGCTTTGACATCATATTCCCTTTCTCTTTCACCCTTAAAGGAAGGTGGCTTGAGCTTCCTCATCTCTCCTTGCAAACTATCTACCTTTTGTTTCCTTCTTTGGTGTCTAACATGAGACACATATAGACTTCTTACGGGATCATCTGATGCATAAAAAATTCTTTCTGAGTAAGGAGGTGAGTGGTGTCCACGAGCTCTTCTAGCACTTTTGGAATAACCAACTCTTCCACGATCATCCCTTCTTTCATGGCACCTGCCTTCTTCCTCTTGTATTGAGTTTGATCCCTTCTTCATTTTTCTCTGGAACTGATTTAAGCTCTGCAACACTTGAGCATTTATCTGACTTTTCTCTCTCATCAGTCTCTCGTTGTCTTCTTTGTAGCTCTGCACTTCCATATTCAGGATTCTTACCATTTATATTAACGTTTCCTTCTCTCCTTTTCCCTTGCGTCCATTGGACTCTGTCTCTGGTATTCTGTCCTTCAGCCTACTTATCATGACTAGAGGCTCCCTCGCCTTCTACCATTTCCTCAATACGCATCCTGCGTTGAGGTGTTTAAACCCCTTAATTCTGCAAAATGGGCAAGCGACCATTTTGTTAGAATTATGCATACGATAAACAAAATTTCCAAACCATGCTACATGTCTCTTTGTTTTTTTTTGTTCATGGAGATCATATCCCCATTCTCTGAAAATAACAGTGTCCTGTTATTCTTGGCTGACATAGACTTTCATCCTGTGCAGGTACTTCCTTCAAACCACCTTCCCAGGTGACCACAACTAGAAACCATGGCTAAATCCTTCCTTAACACTTTTTTGTCTCTAAGACAACCAATTTGGCCCTTACTCCTCCTTCCCTCAGCTCTCAATCTACATATGACCATGACCATGACCCTACACTTAGCTGAAAAGTGCTTGTCCAGAACTTCAGCACTTGAAAATTTTCAACCAGGACCGGATCAATGGTCCTCTTCCTCTTTCATGATCAACGATCGAGATCCACCTTGGGACTTCATGCTTTGGGAGTCTCAACTTTCCTCTCTTTCCTACATCCGAAACGTTTTTACCCGGAGGTCATGATTTGTCGACAAGTGTCCTCCCACATATCAGTGGATATGAATCGCTTTAGCTCTTTGAGCTTCGAAAGTTTCAAAACTTTCCTCCTGCACTTTCTCCCAGAGTGCTTTCACCTGAAGTCGACGATCCTTCGACGTGTGTCTTCTAGAATCAACGGTTGATATGTCTTCGAGCCTTCGGTATTTTTAGACCCAACACAACCTCTCACATCTTTCTTCTCTGGAGTGCCCAGTCTCTAGACTGCACAATCTGTCGCCATGTGGTGAAATACTAGAAGCAGACACATTGCCCAATCAGGCAGGTGACACGTGTCACGTTCTAACTGACATTTCAATACTCAAAATGCCCAAAAATTACTAACACATGGCACACATCCCACGTGTCCACATCATCCCAGGTGATGTTTGTAAACCACGTCACTTTAGAAATTCTAGGATCCACATCACCTCTAGGAGACGTCATCGTGCCCCATCACTTCAACTCTTCGGGCTTCAATACTTTGAGAGTCTCCATACTATCACACTTCCAATTCTCCTGAACTCTGAATTCTTGAATTGGCCAATCTGTCACCACGTGTCCTCCTGGATCGAACGACTAAGATTCGCTTCAGGTCTTCACTTGGAGTTTGCGGATCTGCACCATGTGTCCTCCTTAATCTGACGATTGAGGCTCACTTCGGGTCTTCGGACTTCATAAATCTCAAACTTCAAACCTCCTCGAACTAGATGGGATTCTACCACATGTCCACAGATTTATGCCATGTCTCTTCTGGATCAGATGACCCAGATTCACCTCGGACAATTCGATGCTTGATATTTACTTCGACTCTTCATCTCTCTGAGATTTGAGAGTTTCAAATCTGAATTGAAAACATCTCGAATCGATTTCTCCAGAGTTACTGATCTGCTGACATGTACCTCTTGGTGATCGATGGTCAGGATCTACTTCGGCTATTTCACCTCCTCCTGGTCCACAACTTCCAGAGTTTTGGATATCACACCACCTATCTCTCCTTGACAATGGAAGGCCCCAAACTACTTCGTCTATATAGAGTTTCAATGTTCGAGCACTAGCAGGTCACATCATTGCATGCCTTTCAATTTGCGGGGGCACACATCGATGGTTTGGAGTAACCCTCTTTTCGCCCCACAATTCTCCTGATGATGATATGTAACCCCTTGGTGAAACCATGGTTTGGATTGCGGGACCGCCTTGGGAAATGATCTCACATGCAACTTGGTTCCTCACAATGCCTCTTGTCTGTTGATCTAACTCTCCAATGGGATCTGATGGTTGTGACCTTAGCTCTTGCTTCCTTTTCATTGGATGACCCTTGTTCACCTGTCCTCCGATCCAACAATCCCGGATCTCTCCTGATCCTATAATGGAAATTTCTCCTAAATTCGAAGAGGGACAGTCATGATCCTTCAAACCCCTTACAACGGGTCTCTGACGTTCTATCTCCTACGTAGATTCTACAACACCATTCCTCCTGAGATTTTCAATTTCACGGTCAGAATTCGATCTCGACCCCAAGACTCTGACCAACAGACCCATCCCATACTGGACCGATGTTTCAACCAGAATATTTGATGCCAATCTGTAACATCCCTAGCCACCCACAGGCTGGGGCATGCTACCTACAAGCCCTCCTTTGGAATTCTTTCTCTTACCGATACCTTTTTAAATTTCAAGATGCATAAAAGAAAATACTTTAACAACATGCACAACAGTAGTCAACAAGCATGGATAGTCTAAAGATTCAATTAAACAATAATTAAACATACACAACAAAATACATTCATACACATATAGTAATATCAAAACAAAGAGCACTTATCTTTATAAAAAGGCGACACCAACTAGTTGCAGACCAAGGACGTTCCACCCAACCATAGACACCACTGCTCCAAATATCAACAACAGTGTCACCCCCGAGCCAAGGCTATGAATCCACAAGGACGGTTCCAGAGTGTACTTGGGTTCCCAAACTAGTAAACTCTCAATCTCTCATAGGTTTCCCAACACCCACAATAATCCAAGTACCCAACTCTCTTCTACCCAACCTCTACCACCCAAGAGAATGGACCTCCACCCTTATCTACCATGCAGTCCCTCAGGAAATCCTTCTCCTTTTTCCAGGGCCTCCAACACAGCTGGTCCAAAATCTCAATGCTGGAATTCTCAGTACTCACAGTTGTGAGAAAAATAGGGCACATACCAACACATCTCAGACATACAGGCCCCAGGTCATGGATGGATTGCACCAATGACCATTAAAACCAACTATCCTATGGCTAATTCTCAACAGTTCCTTTCACCTCTTCCAAGGAAAGATGCAAGTGAGGATGGATCAATAGATGAGTAAGTGAGTGCATGGAAGGGCGTGAGGGAAATAATGGTACAAAATGCATAAGTGAAGGAGAAGATGAGCCAACGACAAACCCACAATCAGACCAGGGGTGGGTTTAAGTATTTTCATGGGGAATCAAGAACCTCCCGACCTTCCCCAAGAAGCTTAGGTAACCGATCCCCTCCCTTAGGCAGAAAGGGTAATTACCATAGGAATAAACATTTATCCCCTCAAGCCCCCTCTCTTGTGGAATCATAGCCCCCTATAACTCTAGTCCTTGTCCATCTAGCAGCCAACGATGTGTTTATTATTAATAATGATCAAAAAATTATATTTCTTGGGCATACTGGCCCTTTAATAATTGTTTGGGCACTCAGGCCTCTCAACATTGTAACAATACATTATTTAAAATGGGGGTTCGAAACCTAGGGTGTTACAACTGCTCGTTCCTCACCCTCCAATGGCTCTGATAAATCCGTGTCCTCCCACATCCATTTGAGGGATGATTGTTCTCATGTGATCAACGAGATTAGGCCTAAAGGCTCCACACAACCTAAGGCAAATTCAGAGAGATCAAAAGGTGACAACAACAACAAGAGAAGTATTGCCTCTCAGAGTGGAAAATATGGATTTTAAGTTTTTTATTTATTAATTGTTGAGGACAGTTGGCTTCTGAATTTTTGGACATCACACTATTTTTGATATATGGGTAATATATTTTGGAAATAATTTTAATTATCATTGAGATAAATTTTCAAATATGAATGTGATGATGGGAGTCACAAGGAGGGATGTTTTGTTTGATTAAATAGTTGTGTTATGATTTTTAAAAGCTAAAGGGAGTCACAAGGGGTCCCACCTACTAGTTATTATTTATTTAAAAACCTTATTATGATTTATTAATTTTCCCCCTAACTAAAAAGTTGGTTGAGTTTTAGTTAACTTAACTAAGGAAGTAGTTCAACTACTTCACCTAATTATAATTTTCTTAAAGGCTAAAGGAAAGTGAGGAACAAGGGGAGAATAGAAGGAGAAGCATACTAAGGTTTTCTCTTTGAGTTTTTATTGAGATAATTCAGTTTTCATTCATTCCTTAATTCATTAGAAGCCTAATTATTTTTTATGATAGCAGGGTCTTATTGTAGACAACAAGATTTAGGGTTGAATTAAATCATCCAGACACTTATTTTTCAAAGGTGTTGATGTATTTTTGATAGTCTTTGTAGACTTGTCTATTTGTGAATTAGATTTCATGACTGACAAAGGCTATTGTGTAGAGTCAAGTGGGTAGCAATCTGTGGCAAGCTGATCCAACTTTTAAAGTTCATTTTTTGATTTTCTGTCAGAAGTCCTTTTGTATGTTTCATTGGGGACGTCCAAGTTTGACTTCGGTCCAAAAATTCCTCAGGAAATTTTGTAAAGAGAACGATTCTTTGATGATTTGGAATGAAATAAAGGATTGCTTTATGTCTCATCTTTTCTGATTATTGACTTGGTGTTTTTACTTCTGTCTCTATATTTATTTCATCATCTGATATGTTCAGAAAATTACATAAATAATGAGTTTTTCAACAAGCTTTTATTTATAAAAAAATAGCCTAAGCACTTGTAAAATACTTGTGAGTTAGGATACCAATTTTGTTGGCTATAAACATAGGGTGATATTCCCATATATCTTTCTTTAGCCAAGAAAGATCTGAAAATGCTTGAGTAAGATCATTTCATATATTTTCCTCAACACTAATGTAATTTAGTGTATATATCTTTTCCCTTTATTTTTCATCTTCAACTTGCTTACCGAGTTTCCCTTGGTTGGTAGATATCAACGAAGTCTTCGGTCTACTTAAGATTTGCAGATGGGGCTAGTCATCATACATAGAACTTGGCTTCCACCACTTGGGTTGTTTACTCATCGAAGGGTCTACTAGTGTCTTTAGGTGGCGTATGCTTAGGGCCATTGTTGGAAGCAGGCCAAAGAGAAAAGAAAGGCTATTTTGGGAAGGAAGGCATGCACGAGGAAAGAAACAGTTGGAAGGAAGAGCAGCATGCGCACATGCATGGAAGACCTAACGACGTTAAGTTTAGAGTTTTTGTAATACATTGTAATGGACAATAAGCCATAAATGTATAAAGAGAGATATTTAGGTCTCATAGAAGGAGAGGGGAGGATGGAGAGCGAGAGTCAGAGCTAGAATGAGAGATAGAGATGAATATTTTTCTATACGATCTAATTTTGTAAGCTGTTGAGTTGGAGAGGAATAAGGAGGGTAGATATTGAGGGTTAGATTGCAGGCTGAGGAGCCTGGTGTGATCTAGTCCACCTCATAATAGATCTCGACCCGATTGAGAGGAGTTGTAAGGCACGCGACGCTATAGTTTTGGAACTACTATAATAAAAGAGCTTAAGATCTAGATCTTTGTGGACATAGCCCAGGAGGGGGTGAACCATGGTAAAACCTGTGTTATGTGATTGAATGCATGTGTTTCCTTGTTGTTTTAAGTAGTTGTTTATATGCTAAATGAATGAGTTGATTATATTCCATGCATAATTGTGAATGATAGTTTATTGCGTTAATAAGTAAAGTAGAATTCTCAATGCACACTTCTAAGAGTCCCACTCAATCCTTGACTGCAAACACTTGAGTATTGCAGTCACCCATTCAGACTATCTCGGATGAGACTGCGCAATGCACTTTTTGTTCTACGTTGCCTTTTGGTTTACTAGGAGGGTCGATAGTTTTAGAGGTTTTGTTGGAACCCCAATAGCATGTTAAGGATACAAACTCAGACATATAAATATTAACCAACAAATGGTTCCATTGTCGTTGGTTGGAACAATATAGGATTGAGTAGATGGGATCTGTAAGATTTGCGAAAGGCAGGTCAAAAGAATATTGAATCATACGACGAGAAGGTGAAAAGAATGAGCTGCTAGAAGAGGATGTTGAGACCATGGAATACCACAAAAGCATAGATCGAAAGCTGGCTGAAGACAAAAGAGATGGAGTTTGCACAGAAAGATAATATAAACCCTAGAGTAACACCGCACAAATATATTGAGAAATACGTGTTTACGAATTTGCATGAAGTCTGTTTTTGTGTTTTTCCACACTTATTGCAGGAGTGGATATTAAGGTTGAAGGATAACCATGCAACGAACCAGATTCAACAATTAGAGTGGACCCCGGTTCAGATTGAGTAGTGACTTTTAATATCGATGAGCCTGATTGTGTCTACTTAATTAATTTATTGTTCCATACTTTTAAAATGTAGTAAAAAACATTATTTACCTTTACTTCAATACATAGAAAATAATTGTACTTAAAAAAATACTATTTTTGAATATTTAGAAAACAAATATAATTTAAATTTCTTTTGTTAAATTAAAAACTTATATATAGTTTTTATATTAACTTATAATTTAAATTTCTTTTGTTAAATTAATTTTTTTTTCATTAAAAATTATATATATATATATATATATATATATATATATATATATATATATATATATATATATATATATATAGTTTAAATTATATTTTTAATGTTTTTTTTAATTGTTTTTATATAATTTTATATTTTGATTTGTTTTTAAAAGTTTTTAATGTAAATTTTTAGTTTTTTTTATTATTTTTTTTGTTTTAGTTTTTTAAAAATTTTGTATTAAAAAAATATTTTAGCATTTTTAAGAGAGAGAGAGAGAGAGGGGGAGGGGTGTTTTTTATTTTTTAAAGTGTTTTTAGCTATAAATTTAATTTTTTACCATTTTCTTTTAATATGTTTTCTTATTTTCTTTTAATTTTTATAAATAGTTTTGATTTTTGTGTTATTTTTTAAATTTTTCTTTATGTTTTATTTAATATAAATTTGTTTTTGTTTTTATTTTTTATTTTTTATTAATTTCAATTTTTTTTTCCTTAGTTTTTTAAGTTTTTAATTTAACAAAAGAAATTTAAATTATATTTGTTTTCTAAATATTCAAAAATAGTGTTTTTTTAAGTACAATTATTTTTAATGTATTGAAGTAAAGGTAAATAATGTTTTTTATTACATTTTAAAAGTATGGAACAATAAATTAATTAAGGAGACACAATTACATGAAAAATCCCAATTTCAAAAAAGTAAATGGGAAAAAATATTTTTAAGATTGAAAGAAGCATAGAAAAATGACTAAAAACACCCTTGAATAAAAAAAAAAAATTGAAAAATTTGAAAATACATGAAAAACAAACATTTAAAAAAATAATGTGAAAACATCGTGGATCGAAAAATTTAAAATATCCAAAAACCATCTAAAATGGGAGGGGGGGTTCTACCGGTAGCACCATTTTTAAAATCGCGGTAAAAAACTTGACCCCCCCAAAAACGAGAACTCTGTAGAGTTCTCGTTAAGTTGGTAACTATGTTTTCATCTCCTAGGGTTAGGTTTTTGGATGTCTAGAGTTTTGGCATTCATGTTTATTGTAAAAAGGCTTTCAGAACCTCATTGTACTCATCTTCTTGCGAATGAGCATAGTCGTCACATCTCTTCTCAGAGATAAGATGCCACCATTCTAGAAATCTTGTTTTCAGTTTGCATTTTACAGTTTAATCATGTTTCTTATTTAATAAAAGTCAAGTTTTATTGTATCTCTGTTATTATTCACTGTGTCTCTATGTTAATATTATAAATCTGTGTTTTCATTTCATTCCGCTCATAAATCCGGATCAGTGGTATCAAAGCAGTCTATTCCTTGTCGTTTTTAGTGCATGTCCCCAATGTGGTTAGGGTATAGAGAGTTGGGTCTCGAGCTTGTTTCTCTTGAGGAAAACTGCTCTCACATGCCCAAGAAACCGTCTATGGTGGGAGAAAAGAAATATGAAGAGACAAGAGATCCTTTCAAAATGTTGCTCGAGGAATCCCTCAAGCGATAAATAAACGAGATGATGGACAAATTTGCACAAATCTGTCGACGATTGTCGACAAGCGATGCATCCACCTCAAGCCTGAGGCGCCGCCCCCTTCAAGTTACATATAAATTTTGATATTCCTATATTTGAAGGTAAAATAGATGCAGATGTTGTAGATAAATGGTTAAACCTTACAGAAGGGTATTTTTCTATCGAATTTTTTTTCGATAGAGAAAATATTACATTTTCACTCCTCAAGGACATTCCCCATGTCAAAGATTGGTCAGACACTTTCTGTGAGCAAAAGGAAATAGAGGGATCCACATTATTTGTATTTTCACCCACTTGGGGTTCCTTCAGGGATTCTATTAAGGAACAATACTACCCTATTGGAAGTTATGACGACTTGTATACAAGATGCACCACACTACGACAGGAAAGAGACCAAACAATGACATAGTTCACCAATGTCTTCCATACCTTGCGCACCAAGCTAGCTATCAAATATTCTGAGTGACATTTGGTGCCCAAGTACTGCGAAGCTATGCATAGATACATCTAGACATAAACAAAGTTTTTGGACATCTCATCCTTGGGCATGGTCTATTGATATGCCATCAAAATTGAGTAGAAGCTTAAACAAAAGACACAATAGTTTGGGTCTAGGAACCACTCACAACAGAAGTAGGGCAAGGGAAGCCCCAACTCATAGAACAAAGGACAAAGAAAATATGGGAAACCTCAAGAAAACTAGTCCATTCCGCAAGCAAAGGAGGACAATGGAAAGATGAATAAATATACTAGAAAGTGGTGCGACTTCCATAAGAGCCCATGGCATAACACTGTTGATTGCCACTCAAAGCAGTCATTGGTCACTAAGGTGAAAGCCTCTGAATCATATGCAGGTTCTGACTCTGAGTCAGAACCAAAAAAGGGGATATGGATCATTGAAATGGAACCCAATGCCATCGTTGCTACCACTAAGATCCATCTCGGTGAACCTAATGAGCTAGAGGAAGGAGAGTGCCTCTTTCATTCACATATGTGGGTGAAAGGCACTTCGATGCACTTCATCGTTGATAGTGGTAGCCATAAGAAACTCATCTCAGTAGATGTCATCAAGCAACTAGCTTTGCCGACAATGCCACACCCACAACCCTACACCATCAGATGGCTCTGTCAATGAGGAAATCTTCGCGTTAGCCAACAGTGTCACTTGTTGTACACCATCAAGCCATTCAAAGATGAGGTATTGTGTGATGTTGATCCCCTTGAATTTTGTGATGTTCTTTTGAGCCAACCTTATTTATGGAAACGTCATGATGTATATGAGTCTAGGCCTCACAGTGTTATTATTACCTTGAACAAGAAATTGTACAGGATACTCGAGGCAGTCCCACCTAGTGATATTTCCTTGATCTCTACCAAGCAATGAAGGAAGGTCATTTCTCAGATCGAGAAGTTTGTCATCTTCATGATTCGTTCTCAGAGTGAGTGAAAGGTTGTGGCCATATCCATGGCCTCTGCAGCTGACCCCTCCACACACCAGAAGCAAGTTGATAGGGTCGTGAAATAATATAGAGACATCTTCTCATCACCTATTGGGGTACCTCTACACTGTTAAGTCAAGCATCCCATCGACCTGACCCCCGGTGCACTGCTACCCAGTGGGCCAGTCTATCACCACTCTCTATTAGAAAATGAGGAGATCAAGTGTCAGATCCAAGAACTGCTCCACAAGGGGCACATCCAACCCAACTCATCACCTTGTGGAAGCCAAATCGTGCTGGTGAAGAAGAAATATGAGACCTGGCGACTCTACATTGATTACCAAGCCATAAATAAAATCACACTCAAGAACTAGTACCTGATTCCCCGAATCAACGATCTCCTTGATCAACTCAAGGGGGGCAAATAATTTAGTAAGATTGATCTGAATTCAGGATACCATCAGTTCCCAATAGAGCAGACAGATGTATGGAGGACTCCCTTCAATTGAAAAGAAGACCTTTCTGAATGGTTGGTCATGCCCTTTGGTTTGACAAATGCCCCAACAAATTTCATGAGGATGATGGATGATATCTTGTGGCCTTTTACTAATTCGTTTTTGGTGGTGTATCTGGATGACATCCTCATCTAGAACAAGACTTGGGAGGAACACTTGCATCATATTCAACAGGTTCTACACACTTTGCGACAACACAAGATATATGCCAATTTGGAAAAATGATCCTTCAACATGGACATGGTCCAATACCTAGGATAAATTGTTGATGAGAATGGTGTGCATTTGGATCCAACCAAGATCCAAGTCATCCATGACTAACCATCCCCAACCATGCTCACTGAGACTTGGAGCTTCTTAGGCCTTGCCAATTTATATTGCAGGTTCGTGCTGTGATTCTCTCATATTGCATGGGCCCTCAGCCAAGTAACCATGGGTGGTGGTAAGAAAAAATTTGTGTGGGGCCTGTCCCAATAATAAGAATTCGATGATCTGAAATAATGCTTATGCTCATCCCCAATGATTTGATTACCTGGCTTCAACAACCCTTTGAGATCAAGACATATGATTCAGACTATGCTGTGGGCACATTCCTCACTCAACACGACCACCCCATGGCCTATCAAAGTGAGACACTATTATATGTTGTCCATAAGTACCCTACTTACAAAAAATAAATGTACTCCATTGTGCAAGCCTGCAATCAGTGGAGGCACTACATTCTCGAGAAGGATATAGTCATCCACACTGATCATAATCCGCAATAGTTCATGAAGACATAAAGCAAACTGCAGAATGGCCACCATCAAAAATTTTCCACATATTTGTAGCAGTTCCACCTCAACATCAAGTATAAAACTTGAAGTACCAACCAATTCATTGATTTCCTTAGTCGACCTCCATTCATGAAACTCACCACGGTGTTCGACTCTTGCGACCACAAAATCTCTAGATGCCCCATCTCTATGAGATAGATCCTGACTTCGCTAACATCTACCAGATGTTGGGCACAAACACAACTGTCACTAATTTCCATCTTTAGGATGGGATGTTTTTCCATCTGGGCCATCTCTACATTCCATAAAGCGAGTGAGAAAAGATTATTTGGGAAGCCCAATACAGTCAGGTGGCAGGACACTTTGGCATGGAAAAGATAGTGGCAGTGCTATAGTGACATTTTGACTGGCTGAAACTTTGACAGGATGTCAACAAGTATATCTGGTCCTATACTGCCTACACTATTGCCAAAGCGACCACTAAGAAACAAGGATTGTACACTCCTCTTCCTACTTTTGACAGGCCCTAGGAATCCATATTAATGGACTACATGTCGGGCCTTCTGTCCACTAAGTGGGGAAATGACTCTGTTATTATGGTTGTTGATCTCTTTTCCAAGATGACGATTCTGGCCACCTGCAAGAAGAGAATCACCGTAGAGGCCACTACTAAGATCTTCTTTGAACGAGTGTGGGTAAAATTTGGGATCCAAAAAACCATTATCTCAGATCAGGATACACAGTTCCTCAACACATTTTGGTCGAGCCTCTAGTCACTACTGGACACCAAACTCACAAAATCCACTACCTTCCACCCCTATATAGATGGCCAAACCAAGGTCGTCAACCAGATGATCATGCACATCTCACGCATGTATAATTCCAAGCACCCTCGCACCTGGTATGAGAGTCTTCCCTATATTCATCACATCTACAATAGAGCCATACATAGCTCAATTGAGCATATCCCCTTTCAGGTGGGGTTGGGATTTCAGCCATTGGGTCCCATGGATGTTTCACTGCCCCTTGCAGCCACCCAGGAAGACTCATCGCATGCTCCAATTGAAGTTGACAAAGCCACCTGGTTCATTGAGAAGATCCATCACATCCACCAATAGGTTTAATATATTTTACATAAGTCCAATGCCAAGTACAAGCAACACCATGATCAACACTGGGTGCCACACCATTTTCAGGTGGGAGACAAAATTTGGTTGAACTTGTAGAAAGAACACCTTACAAGGCCTCATCGGAAGCTTCGTCCACTCCATTATGGACCTTACACCATCACCAAGGATGTGGTTGACAATTCTTTTGAGATCAACATTCCCCCCTTTCTTGGATTGCACCTAGTGTTCAATGTGGACCTCCTTCAACCCGATTTTCCACCATTACTGGACACCTCAGAGATAACAGAACAATTGACACCAAAATAGCTCAACCGTGACTACATTGAACAAGAATCCAATGATCAGATCATGAACACACAGGTCAAGGGCACTTTCTATCATAGGATCGAACTTTATCGAGTTTCCAAAGTAGGGTAGCTCCTGCACCAAGGCAAGTGGCTCACTCGGGGCCAAATTCAACAAAAAATTCCTCATTTGATGGGGGAACTCAATGCAACGTAGACCACTGATTCCTAATGGGGGAGGATTGATCCAGGAGGATATTAGTGGCCACCCACCTTTTCCAACTGGCTCAAAATAGTTTTTTGGCAATTTACTATTTTTAACAGTTTTTTAGGTCCTAAACTTCCAGGGCCATTTTGAGGACCTAAACAATGTTTTTTCATGATCGAGCACCTCAATGATTGGTAAAATAATTATTTAACCTATTAAATGAATCTCCTAATCAATACCTCTCCAAAGAGATATCATGCGCCCAAAATGAATATCGTATGCAAAAGTTACGACCCCGAGAAGTTGACGTACTAACTTATCCCAACATGGCCCACATGACTTTTGACACTTCATATCCTAGGGTTAGGTTTTTTGATGTCTAGGGTTTTAGCATTCATGCTTATTATAAAAATAATTTCAGAGCCTCATTGTACTCATATTCTTGTGAATGAGCGTAGCAACCACATCTCTTCTCAGAGATAAGTTTCCACCATTCTAGCAAGCTTGTTTCCAGTCTGCATTTTACAGTTTCAACATATTTTTTATTTAATAGAAGTCAAGTTTTACTGTATCTATGTTATTATTCACTTTGTCTCTGTGTTAATATTATAAATCTGTGTTTTCATTTCATTCCTCTCATAAATACAGATCAAGGTAGGAGCTTGAATGTGAACAAGAGGAAATGAAGAGAGTGACAATTGACCAGTTCTAGAGATTTCTCCAATAGGAACTTGTCGACAACAATGTTAAGGAGAAAGAAAAATATAGAAAAGAGGAAAAGTTGGAACAAAAGAGACTCCAATTTGAGGAGGAATATCAAATAAGGCAAGCCGAGGAGGAAATAATCAAAAAATAAAATGAACTTAAGGCAGAAGAAGCTGCACTTCAAATGAAGAAAGCTAAAGAAGTCAAGGTAAAGAAATTGGTTGATGAGACAGAGGCCAAAAGATTGGCCAATGAAGTTGAAGCTAAATGAGCAGTTGAAGAAGTTAAGGCTAAGAAAAATGAAGATGAGTTGTTGAAACAACATTGGTTGTAGGATTTGAGTCAGACCCCAAACACTCCATCAACACCCAATTTGGGTATTGTGAACATGCCACCTCAATACTATACTCCTCTTAATGCTATTCCAGGGGATTCTTCTTTGTCTTCTCAAGCCTTGAATTTTTAGGGCACTGTGGTGGCCATTGGAGACTAATATTATGATAATAAAACAAGAAGTATTGAGAAGAGGTCGAATAAAAGGAAAAGAGGAGAAGACACCAGATCCAAGTCTTCTGTAGGGAGAATATAAAAATGCAAGGTAGGGCCCGATCTTGAAGAGAATATTGTTCAAGAAGCCTATGCACTCCATGCTTTTGAAAATACTAAATGCCTTGTCTGTCCTCAAAGTAGCAAGTTCCCTAAACACTGCCAAAATCAGGGTGATAGAGTCGGAGACAAGATTAAGAGATGTGAAATATAGGATTATTTTAGAGTTTGAGAATGTTTCAAAAGTAGCTAACACCCTCAATACAAAAAAATTGAACAGATCCCTACAAGCAGAGAGAGATCAAATGAATACAAATTTCAAAATAATGATCAAGACCCAACGAGACACCCATAATAGATAATTGGAATCAGAAAGACAAAATCTCAAAACAACCATGGAGGAGAACAAAACATCTACACTTATTGTGTATATTATCAATACCCAGAAATTAGAGCTAAATGAGAGGTTTGCAATTGAGAAAAAAGAATTCCTCAATCTACTCGATAACATACAAACTGGTCGAGAAGAACAACTCATGCTACAAGGTAAATTGGTATATATTTAAGGAATGTATCAAGAATCCCATGAGGATTTAGAGAAGATGCTTGGTTGGAAAGATATGTGCAATACTGCCCCCACTACACTACCAGTATACTCCGATAGAGAAAGACTCCGATATCAGATATTATTTGACATTTGTAAAGCCCTTTTCAAGAATATACCGGTCACCCAAAAGGAAGAAAATGATGTCTGCATAAGGCTATGGAAAATTTAAAGTGATCTCATGGAAGAAATTAGAATGCAAACAATGCTCCCTATTTATGAAGAAACACCTGCCACCACAAGAATTGTTGAGGTGGAAAAACACAAAGAAATCATCCAACTAAGCATATAAAGTTTAAATCAGATTGAAAGAGAATCTTGGAGGAACACCTGTTAAGACTTACCTGTCTCACTAGTAAAATCAGACACTTTGTTAAAAACACAACAAAGGATTTACATCAAGAAGTGTTCGCTAAAGTTTGCAGTGGAGAGTTAATTGTGGAGAAATTGCAATCAGGCAAGATTGAAAACATTATGAAAGATTATTCCCTCTAGGAAGAATATCATGATCAGATGCAGGGGGAAAAAACTCATGATAATAAAATTCCATAACTGTGCTCGGATGTCTCCTTCTGCTGCTATCATTATCTTGTTTTCCAATTTGGAATATGAAGAGTCATGTTGAAAAATGACCCTGGTTATAGCCATAATTAAGACATGTTGAAAAACAAGCTAGTGGATGATAGGCTTCCAAGAGTCGCTAGGTTTATAGCCATCTTCAAAATTGAAATTATTCGGTTGTTTTTCAATTTATAGGGCTTCAATAACGATTCAAGATGAGTAATGAGAGTTGACACCAAGATTTTAGTATTGTGCAAATTCTCTTATGATCATAGATTTGGTGAAGTGATTATAAAAGGAATACAAAATATATTCCTCGAGTTGAGTTTTGATAGATCACATATGATTTCTGATAAGAATATAGAATTTGGTAAACCCCTTGAGAAAACGATGAGTCATGTTTGTTATTAATGCTTTTGACTAATTTGTTGAGTGTCTCATGAAGCTTGAAAAAAAATGATGTTATTTTTGGCTACGATATTAGAAATTTGATCGATAATACTACAAATGTAAGGGAGTGAAATTTAGACTTTAGAAGAAGAAACAACATAGCTTGGAATTCTTGGCTTTTGGTTAAAGTACAACTTTAAAAACTTCATTGATTTGAAAAATAGTATAACCATTAGATTGGAGGGATTTAGTGTGATGGGATCTTTCTTTGTTTGATTATACTTTATAAGAATTTACCTTGACATTGCTAATAAGAGTTTATGGAAAGGATACACTATAAAATGTTGTATTATATATATAATATTCTATTGAGTGGTGCTAATGTAGAAAACAATTTTATGGCAAAAAAGGATTGCTAACATACCCAAAAAACATTATGATGGTGATCACATGGGATTCATCACCTATGGGTATAGTAGCATAATATAATTCCATATGTAAGGTTACACCCAATGTTGCAACAAAATTCCTAGACAAGAGCATTCCCCAAATGTCTAGGATAACTACGACCACACTATCCATCAAACATACTATACTAGGGTATATTGCAAGGTGAACTTCTAAATTCCCCATCGAAACATATGTACTAAGAGCCTTGGATTCAATCCACAAAAATTCCCATAAGGCCTTGTGACTTCTAAGCCAAATTGTATGATTACTTTCAAGGTCATAATGTTTGTAGATGCCCCATAGTTGAGCATATATTTTTTTAGACACTTATTATTTAACTTCATGGTGATGTAAAAAGATGGATGCTCATCATAGTGTGGTATGCAATTATTTTCTTGTATCAATACAGAAGGGTCTCTAGGTTCCACTTGTACCCTAAATAAATTTTCAACCTTTTTTCTTATCGAAGGGATATTAATCATTTAGATTAGAGATACATGTACATTTATATTTTCCAAGACTATGTCAACATTCAAGTCTATTTCATCATTTTTTGGCAAAGTGGAACTAGGAGGGAAGCTATATTTAGGTGGTGGAGGAGGCATTGTTGGAGGAAATCTAGGATCACTGGGAGGAGCTTGGGGAGCATTATTTTTTCTAGTGTACACTTGCAATTATTTCTTCCTAAGTATCTCCCTTGATTCCTCATCCATTTGGCTTAAGATCTCCATTGTGACCCTCCTAGCAACCTCTTTCTTTCCTTCCTCAAGCTTCTCTTGTGTGATATTGAAACTCTCTTGAGGGGATGTAGAAAATATAGAGTCGACAATATCATGAATATTCATGTGATCATATCCCCCATCACTATTACTTGGGAAATCATGTTCCCAATGTGGATCCCCATAATTAAAACACCATGGAGTCTCTTCTTGATCTATGATGTTAGTAGGATCTAAAGTATTATGAACTCTTTATTCATTTGGGGGCTTAGGTTTCCATGATTGGCCCTGTCTTTGGGGGTGGCCCTTAAAAGGAGGCTTAATGGTTTGTTGTTACATCCTTTCTAGGTTAGTGATATTCTTCATCATTAGGGTTTGATTTTGGGTGAGACCATTTATTGTTTCTTCAATCCTTTGAGCCCATGGACAACTTATCTCTTCGGTAGGCTCATTATTGTGTAATCTTATTGGTTTTATTTCATCATTGGTCCTTGGGGCATAGAAAGGTTCAACCTTACAAGATGAAATATTAGCCTCAATCCTTGCATATAATTCTCAAACTTCTTCAAGGGTCTGTTGTGCCACGCACCAACAACACTCCATTTGCTTATGTATTGCTTGCAAAAACCCCCTCCAATAAAAATGATCCCCCTTTTATTTTCCTTAAAATATTATTGAATCGAGTTTCTTATGAGCTATCTACTACTCTAAGCAAGTTATATCTTTTTAATTTTAGTTGAGATTGCAATTTTTACCTTTTACTTAGAAATTTTTTGAGTTATCCAAGTTGCTTTTAAAAAAAATGAGCTTTTGGATTTTGGTGAAGTTAGTACAAAATCCTTTAGTGTACATCAGAGGAGTTACCACAAACCCATCTAGTGTACACCAGAGGAACTCCTCCGGTGTACATCGGAGGAGTTACCAAAAACTCCTCTAGTGTACACCAAAGGAACTCCTCTGGTGTACACTAGAGGATTTTCCTCCAAAATCCCAAACTACCATAAAATCAATTCATTTAAAACTCCCTGGAGAGTCTTTTCCATCACGAAAATTCATGCCAACTCCTCCAGTTTGACTAAAGGAGTTTGTATAAAATCCTACGGTTAAATCAAAGGAGTTGTTGTCGTATCTACCACTCTAAGCGAGTTATCTCTTTTTAATTTTAGTTGAGATTGCAATTTTTACCTTTTACTTAGAAATTTTTTAAGTTATCCAAGTTGCTTTTAAAAAAAATGAGCTTTTGGATTTTGGTGAAGTTAGAATAAACTCCTTTAGTGTACATCGAAGGAGTTACCACAAACCCCTCTAGTGTACACCAGAGGAACTCCTCCGGTGTACATCAGAGGAGTTACCAAAAACTCCTCTACTGTACATCAGAGGAACTCCTATGGTGTACACTGGAGGATTTTCCTCCAAAATCCCCGACTACCATCAAATTAATTCATTTAAAACTCCCTGGAGAGTATTTTCCATCACGCAAATTTATGCCAACTCCTCCAGTTTGACTGAAGGAGTTTGTATAAAATCCTATGGTTAAATCAAAGGAGTTATTGTCTTATCCTCCCATGAGAACCACCACACTTTGTACCAAGTTGAATTACCATGAAATCCTCTGGTGTATACCAAAGGAATTCTCACCAACTTTGTCTATTCTTCCCCCAATGTCATGTTACATTTGTTTCATTTGACACTTAAAGTTATAAAACTACGCTTGCCCTCCCTTCTTCTTCATTATCACCAAGCACCTAAGAGAAAAAAGGAGACGTTGAGCGATGAAAGGACGATCCCCAAAACATTCTTTCTCTCATCCAGTTAACACCTCAGACGTGGTGTACCTCCAGGTAAGCCCTAAAAATTGCTTATACCTTGTTGTTTCATTGGTTTATACTAATAGGGTTAGGGTTTTTCATAGTGAGGGTTTCCTTCTCATATTGACCATGCCTTGATATCCAATCCAACAAACCTTCCCCTCTTTTTCGACCATCGTCATTCTCCACAGTCCAAAACTTATGGCACCACCATGGTCTCTATCCCAATGAAAATTCTCCACAGAGCTACCTAGATTTCTATTGTGTCGATGCAAAACAATCCTCGACCAATCCTATACTATAATAACTCTTAGTTACTACCACCTCGAACTTTAAATTTTCATTTTCCCTTATTTCATGAATTCCATAGAGGATAATGTCCAAAATCTACAACAACAAAACCTCAAGAAAGAAGCAAGGATTAGGGAGTTGGAGGAGAAGCTTTAATAGGTAAATATCGATGAGGGAATCCTTCAAATATTAAAGGAAAGTACAGATAAGGTCATGATGAAATTATAGGAAACTATAATTGACATGTATGCCCACCTACACATGTTCCAAGCTATAGCTGCTTGTTGGGTATGTGTTATATTCTTTGCATGTGTGTGTGTGGGTGCGTCAGATTCGACAACTGCGTTTGAAGATCCCGCGTAGTAGTTTTCTTTGTGTCATGTGCATCGGGTACTTCCTAGGAGGGTCCCAGGGGGGGGTAGGTATGCCCCCCTTGGTTACGCGCATCGTTCAACAACGCCCCAAAATTTGTTTTGGGCAATTTTTGCTATTTTTAGCGAATTACTAAATTAATCCCGGATTAAGGGATTAGGGTTTTGGTATCTACGGAATACCTAAAAACATTGTATATCTTGTATGGTGAATGGTGAAATTCGATATAATGAAATAAGAAAGGTTTTCCTGGTTGAGGGTTTTCGGTATAAATCTCTATGTACTATGTGAATGAGCCATTGATTAATTTTTGTTTTGCTTAAGAATCTATATGC
The DNA here is from genome assembly GCA_009831015.1 of Picea engelmannii. NCBI lineage: Eukaryota > Viridiplantae > Streptophyta > Pinopsida > Pinales > Pinaceae > Picea > Picea engelmannii. The sequence continues at coordinate 104,822 of ML814243.1, read as the reverse complement.
ATTGTTGTACTTCATAGGTTTAAAACTTACATGTGGTATCAGAGCACGTTTTTGGCTTCAGAGGGATGCCTTTTTTGTTGAGGGTTTGGCTCGGTCTTGATAGATCAAGTTTATCTTAGGTCTGTGATAAACTTGGGTTTAGTGGGAGATTTTACAGTGGTGATTTGAGTGTAGAAAGAGGAATGAAAATCTCTTCTAGAATCGAGATAGAGAAGTTCAATGGTAAAAACTTTGAGCTATTGAAGTTGAATATGGAGGACCTTCTTGTAGACAAACAACAATGGATCGTTGTGGATCCTGGTACACAGGCTACTGGTACACCGTCTATTAGCACACAGGCTACTGGTACACAACCTACTAGTACACAAACTACCAGTACACCACCTACTGGTATGTCGAAGGAAGATTGGGAGAAATTTGACATAAGAGCAAGGAGTACTATTCGACTTTGCCTGGCAGATTCAATGTTGTTGAATGTCTCAAGAGAATCTACAACCAAAGAACTATGGGATAAGTTGGGGAATTTGTATCAATCAAAGTCCCTAGTAAACAAGATGTTTCTTCGAAAGAAGATGTATCATCTTAGGATGGAAGATGTAGATTCTATGACAGAACATCTAAATGCCTTGAATACTCTGGTAAGTCAACTTGTCTCTATTAATATTACGATTGCAGAAGAAGATAAGTGTATTACTTTGTTATGTTCTTTGCCAGACTCTTGGGATAATATGGTTGTAGCAATAGGTATTACCACTCAATCTACATTGAAGTATGAGGATGTAGTTGCATCCTTGTTATCTGAAGAGATGAGGCAGAAAAACATGGATGGTCATAGCACATATGCTTTATTTGTAAGAGGTCGTACCCAAGACATGAATCTTGGTAAGTCTTCGAGGGGAGATCTAAATCTACAGGTAGATCTAAGTCTCCATGAAAATCTTTGAGGAAATGCTTGAAGTGTGGTAAAACAAGGCATTATAAGAAATATTTCAAGTCTAAGAAGGTTGAAAAACCAAAGGGATCTAATAGTACCTCTTCCACAGAGGCTAAAACGTCCACTGAAGAAGGAGGTGATGTTTACCTGGCATCTATAGGTATGAATGTAGACCATGATGTATGGTTTATCGACTCAGGTGCATCATACCACATGACTCCTCGCAAGGAGTGGTTCTTTGAATATGAAAAATATGATGGTGGTGATGTATTCCTAGGAGATGACTTGACAAAAAAAATCATGGGATGTGCAAGGGTTAAGTTAATGCTAAAATATGGAAGGATTAGAGCACTCCCTGGGGTTCTTCACATTCCAAAACTAGCCAGGAGCCTAATATCTGTAAACAAGTTGGATGATGCAAGAGTGAATACTGTATTTGGAAAGAACACTTGCAAGATGGTATAAGGAGAAATGGTGTGGATGAGAGGAGTTCGGTGTGGAACTCCATACAAGTTGTTGGGAAGCACTTATACTAATGGATGTAACAATTATGTTTTCCCTAAGCAGAGAAATGAAGGAGACAAGATCAATACTGTCCTAGAAAAGAAGACCATGCTGTGGCATGAAAGACCGAGGCATATTGGAGAAAAGGGCCTTCGAACACTACATGGTAAAGGTATGGTTGAAGGTATGACTAATTGCACTCTGAATTTTTATTTCCGTGAACATTTCATATATGGTAAACATAATCGAGTAAGATTCCCATCTGGTGCTACAAGAGCAAAGGGGATCTTAGAGTTGATACACAGTGTTGTGTTTGGACCTGTGCCTATTCCATCACTAGGTAAGTCTATGTATTATGTTTCATTCATAGATGATTGCTTAAGGAACACATGGATTTATTTTCTTAGAAAGAAATATGAGGTATTTGATAAATTTAAAGAGTTTAAGGATTTGGTAGAAAATCAGACATAGAAGAAAATAAAGGTATTGAGAACAGATAATGGTGGAGAATTCTACAGAAATGAATTCGAAGAATTCTGTAAGAAGTGTGGTATAGAAAGGGAGAAGACTACTCCATACACTCCTCAGCAGAATGGAGTTTCATAAAGGATGAACATGACACTGATGGAAAAATAACGGAGCATGTTCAGCGGTGTCGAGTTAGGACAAGAATTATGGGCAGAGGCAGTGGGTACATCATGTTACCTGGTCAATCGATCACTCTTATCAGCGTTGGATGATAAAACTCCACACAAGGTATGGACTGGAAAGAAACCCTCTCTTCAACATCTTAGAGTGTTTGGTTGTGATGCTTATGTACATGTTCCAAAGGAAAATAGGAGTAAGATGGATAAAAAGGCTGAATCTTTATTGGTTATAAATATGGTGTGAAAGGTTATAATATTTGGAACCTAGAAACTAAGAAGACTGTTTACAATCGAGATGTTTTTTTTAGAGAGGTAAAAGATGTTTCCAAATAGGAATTCCTACCAAGGCCAGAAGAACCTGAGAAAATAGAGCTAGAGTTGGATGATGCAAAATATGAATCATTTGAAGAAGATGAAGCAACATAAGAAGAATAACCTCATACCCCAGTATTGAGGAGATCAGTGAGAGAAAGAAGGAAACCATAAAGGTATAGTCCACCTAATTTTTGTTCCAATTTTGATTTATCTATTACTGATGATGATCCTAGAACTGTCAGGGAAGCAATGAATTTAGAGGATAGTAAACTATGGAAGAAGGCCATGGTTGAAGAAATGAATGCCTTGGATAAGAATGAGACATGGGATATAGTTGAGTTGCCAGCTGGAAGAAAATCTGTTGGTAGAAAATGGTTATTTAAGAAGAAGTTTAATGCAGAAGGAAAAGTGGAGAAATACAAAGATCGGCTAGTAGCAAAAGGTTATTCCCAAGTAGAGAGAATTGACTTTGGTGAGATTTTTTCTCCTGTTTCTTAGTTAACTTATATTAGATTTATTTTATCTATTGTTGATGCTTTTGATATTGAAGTGGAACAAATGGATGTGAAGACAACATTCCTACATGGGGATCTGGAAGAAGAAATCTACATGAAGCAGCCAGAAGGATTTGTAGTGAAGGGAAAGAAAGAGCTAGTTTGTAAGCTAAAGAAGTCACTATATGGTTTGAAGCAATCACCTAGGATGTGGTACCAAAATTTTGATACATACATCCTTGGATTGGTATTTGTGAGAAGTAGGGTTGATCACTGTGTATATTCCAAGCAGGTTGGTAATCACCTCATTTATGCAGTGTTGTATGTTGATGACATGTTGTTGGTAGGAAATAACATGGATGTTATCAAGGAGGTGAAATAACATCTATCCTCCAAATTTGATATAAAGGATCTCGATGCTGCTAACTTCATTCTGGGAATGGAAATTAAAAGAGATCGTGCTAACAAGAAACTCTAGTTGAATAAGATAAAATATGTTGAGACGATATTGCAGAGGTTTAATATGCATGGAAGTAAACCAGTCAAGGTTCCTATTCCTATAGGTGTAAATTTATCTACAGATCAGTGTCCCAAGACACAGGAAGAAGAAGAGAACATGTCCCATGTTCCGTATGCCAGTGCAGTTGGTAGTTTGATGTATGCAATGGTCTGTACTAGATCAGGCATTGCACATGTAGTTGGAGTTTTGAGCAGCTATATTTCAAAACTAGGGAAGGAGCATTGGACAACAATAAAGAGGGTCTTTAGGTATTTGCGTGGCACTACCAATTATGGATTGTGCTACAAAGGAAGACTAGGATTGGATAGAGTGGTGGACATACATGGGTTTGTTGATGCAGACTAGGCTGGATATCTGGATTGCAGAAGATCTACTAGTGGGTATGTGTTTAACCTATTTGGAGGAGCAATCAGTTGGATGAGAAAAATATAGGCTGTAGTGGCACTCTCAACTACAAAAGATGAATACATGGCAGCCACTCATGCAAGCAAGGAAGCAGTATGGTTACAAAGATTGTGTTCAGGTATTGGGTTGGTACAACAAGCAATGAGATTAGATTGTGACAGTCAGAGTGAAATCTTCCTAGCAAATAACCCATCTTATCATTCGAAGACAAAGCATATTGATGTTCAATATCACTTTGTGAGAGACATGGTTGAGGAAAAGAAGGTGTTACTGGAAAAGGTTGACACTTTGAAGAATGTTGTAGATTCATTGACAAAGTCTGTAAGCACAGAAAAGTTATCCTAGTGTAGATTAACAATTGGCATTTCTTCCTTGGATTGTTGACTATATAATCATGGGACCACTGGATGCAAAGAAAACAACAAGTGGGAGAATGTTGGGTATGTGTCATATTCTTTGCACGTGTGTGTGTGGGCGAGTTAGATTCGACAACTACGTCTGACGATCCCTCGTAGTAGTTCCCTTTGTGTTGTGTGCGTCATGTGCTTTCTAGGGGGGGCTAGGTATGCCCCCCCTGGTTACGCACAACGTTCGATAGTGGGCAGTAGCCCGAGGTCGATGGGGTTCGGGGTAGTGCCCTAAATTTTGTTTTGGGTGGTTTTTGCTATTTTTAGCGGTTTACTAAATTAATCCCGGATTAAGGGATTAGGGTTTTGGTATCTACGGAATACCTAAAAACATTGTATATATTGTATGGTGAATGGTGAAATTCGATATAATGAAATAAGAAAGGTTTTCCCGGTTGAGGGTTTCCGGTATAAATCTCTGTGTACTATGTGAATGAGCCATTGATTAATTTTTGTTTTTCGTAAGAATCTATATGCATTGTTGTACTTCATAGGTTTAAAACTTACACTGCCACCATCTTAAAGTAACATACCATGGTGAAAAATAATCTCACACAATTCAACACTATCCGGGAAGGCATGAAAAATATCGACACATGGATTGTAGAAAACCTAGATGCATCGGTTGAGCTATATCATTCCTCAATCAGGGAAAGAAAAAATTCCTCTATGCATTGGAACACTTGCAACAGGCTTGACAAATGGCTAACAAAGGAACAACCAATTCAATGGAAATATTCTTACAACTACAAAAGGTGACACAAGAATTGGTTAAATTATGTTGACTTCCCTAGTTAGAGGAGCTCGAGAACAATATCATAATGGAAGAGTTGGTCGAAAAAATACAAGACAATACAAGCCGTAGATGGGAAGTCACTGAGTCAACCACTAAAGTTACAAGAAAACTAATAGAGAAACACCTCATTCAACCAACCAAGTCCATACTATGGTTCAGGCATTTATGGCCAAATTATCAAAGGATATGTAGACCCTAGACAACAATGTAGCCATATATACAACTACCCTAGAAGAGATGGAATACCATAGGCTCGTATCTTTGTACGATCAGATGAAAATATGGACAGTATACCTTCGAGACAAGAGTGCACGAATGAGAAAAAATAAAAAAATTCGAAATTGTTATTACCTATACTCTATTTTTTCTTTTATGAACTACTCCCAATTTTGTCTTTACTCTATACACATGTCGCCAAGTAGAAGAAAGATGAACATTTTTGTAACAATTTCTTTCAGGGAATACAAGAAGTCACAAGGGAGTTAGGGAAAAAATGTATAAATATAGGAAGAGACTCACTTACAACGAGATCTTCAAGCTTTGTATACACTCTATAACTCTTTTCGAAGAAACACTTGGTTAATGAATATTGAGAATCCCTCAGGGCCAGTTCTATAAAAGAGAGAACAAATTGCATGTGTTGTTGTTTTTTCGTGAACTATTTCAGGAGGAATGTATGTTGTTCACATGGGATATAAGGATATGTTTGATTATAGACTAATCTCATGCACTCTATATCATTTTTTGCAGTTTTGTTATTCCTCTTTACTTTTTATATGTCTAGAGTATATGAGTTATGATGTATGTAGATAATATAGTTTGGACTTTTCTGGTTATATATTTTGCATGCATGTGTTTCTAACTCAACATCTTCATTACAACTATTTGAGTGAAGTTTCTAGTAGATTTTAGTTTCAATACAACTGATCTGGTTACAATAGCTCGCTCCTAGCTAGGATAGACTAGAATAGAATATAATAGAAGTAGATTAGATTTTTTTTCATACATAGTATTCATCTACATATTTACATTGCACAACCATCCATATTTACCCTCACAACCAATAATAAAATCTAGGCCAGAATCTAGATGGGTGTCCTAAACCAAATGGCACATGGTCTATTTGGGATTTTGTATTGGGGAGTACCCCTTACTGTTGTTGGGAAATCCCTCCCCATCAACAAAATCAGTGTTGGAAGGAGGGCCTGAAATTGTATGGCTTACATAAATGCACTACATAATCACGACCAATCCTATGAAAACACTCTTGGTCCAACCCTTTTCCCTAATATCAATCTAGGACAAGATATTACTTTTGAATAGAAGAACCTTTCATTCAAGAGTGCCATTGGAAGTCCCAGAACCCATACAAAAAATTGGTTTCCTATACCCTACTAGAAATTTATAGAGACTCGTCACATCACTCGGGCTTATGTCAAACAACTTGGTAGGTTACCCACAACCTCAGAAATACCCAGAAGAAATACCTGCATCAAACGACTAAAAACCCACCCAAATATTATGGTTAAATCTATTGAATATTTATTTGAAACCGCTCTCCAAGATGAACCCGTAACCTTGAATCAGTTCCCCCCTACTCCTCCTAAAACATAACACGACTTTAATGGTGGAAAACCAGAAATCAATCTCGAGTGGATCATGGGTGAACATCAATAAAAATGTGTAGTAATTCCACCATGGTTGTCTGAGGGTTCTCTAAACTTGGGAGTTCCATTACATGAGATGCCCAGAAAACCAAAAAATCTCCTTCCAAAGTTTGACCCAGATAGGCCTGGTTCACCCAAAGATCACGTTAAAAACTTTTTCTTAGCTATATGCCTACTTAATGTTTGACATGAAGATGTGGTTTGTAGGATTTTTCCTTACACATTTGCAGGTAGAACTTCCACCTAGTACTTTAATCTTCCACCAAGTTCCTTAACCAGTTGGGAAGATTTTGAAAAGTTTTTATTGGAAAATTTGGGGAACGAAAAAGAACTGTTTCCCTATACAAAGAATTAGGGGCCAGAAAAATGGAAAGAAGATAAAAACTGAAATACTTCAATCAAAATTTTATCATTATCCTCACTAAATTCATTGTTGAAAATGCCCCGCTGCAGTCCTTAGCCATAAAATACTACACTTCAACATGGATCCCTTCGATAGGCATGTTTGTTAAATGGGATGGTAAGGACACCTTGACTTGTAATTTTGAAGAAGCCAAGACTGTTGAGAAGGTTTTATCATCTGATGACAGTCACCCATATTTCAAAGAAACCAAGCTAGCTAGAAAACAACCTTTGTTGCCGACAAAACCCTTTGAGAAGGAACCAAAGGATATTGATAGCATGGTCAAGTTAGTTAAGAAGTTTTCCAATGAAATTTTCCACCTCAAGAAGAACACTGGAGTAGGACCTTCAAGAAATAGATCTGTCCACACAATTTATAGAGGAATGGCGACCAATCCAAACCACTTAAAGCACCACAACTCTCATTAAATCTAGATACCTTCAACAACGACAACTTCTCCTCATATCACCAACATAATCACTCTAAAAAAACTTGCCCACAATGGGTCGACTCCATGACCTCTGTTATCAATTAGCTGCTAGATCAACATAGTTTAAATGAAGTAAAACCAACTGAAGTAGAAACTGAGGAGACTGTTATCCCCGATTTCTAGGGATAACTAGGAGATCATGTCTCGAGGCCCACAAGTCCTAGACATGGAGTACCGAGAGCAGGATTGACCTGAGCATGGCCCTGGAGGGCCCATCTTTCTTCTCTTTCATCAAACTTGTCTTGTCAGAAACAACAACATCCATCACCTTCGGTTTGGACTTGTATCGAAGAAGACTCTTGCTCCATGAGGTAATTGGTCTAGGTATCATGGTATGTGTCATTTTTTTTTATCATTATGACCTTTAGATATATGCATCAATTTTTTATCATTATGACCTTTAGATGGAACATTTTCCTTTTGATGAAGAGGACGTCACCCAGGAAGTCTTGACATCTCCTTGAGTGTGTAGCAGTTTGACATAACGAATGGCACGTGTCGCAGCTTGGAGGAGCCTAGAAAGAGTCAACATATAACGTTTGGATGCTGGACTAGCCCGAAAAGGGCCTAACGTCTCCCTCAGAGGGGCTTGATGTCTCACTTTTTGATCATTTATGTCTTTTACTTAGCAGTTAATGTAAAAATAGTATGATTTTGGTTTGTAGCCTTGTTGGCTATTTTTAATGACCTAATTTTAAATTAAAGGTCATGATACACTATATATTGAGGATGTTTTTCCCTCATTTGAACATAATACAACAACTCACACTTGCGAGGTCTGATTTTTGCGCCCTAGTTTCGGTATTTGGTCTTATAAAGGAGGCACACTTGTTGATGGAAGGCTTTTCTTGGCATATTTTGGCATTTCTCTTGAGGAAGGTTTACAACTAGGGTTTGCACATGCTTTTCTTCATGATATGTAAGTGTTTTTCCTGCAAAACTTCTTGATTGAATGGTTGTAGGTTAGTATTCTTGCATTTACTTATAAATTTGTTGATTTTAAAACCCTAGGTGACAAGCACACAAGTAGGTCCTTGTCATAAGTCCCCTTAGAGAGAAATTTTCAGCCATTGAGGAAGGAAGAAAGAGCCTAGCCTTTGCTACACTCTTCTTACTTCTTCCCTTAAGATAGCTTTGATTTTAAAGGTTAAAAGGAGGGTGACGTCCTAGGCCTAGGTTATCTACACCTAGGGCTGTCCATCTTTTAGGGTTTTAGTGATAGAGCCTTGCCATTGCAACACTCTCCCTCATTAAATCCTCTTGTTTTCAATCTTTTCCTTTGCTAGCCATTTTTCCAAGTTTGACCTAAAGAAGGAGGAAAGATCACGAGGCCTTTCTTAAGCAACACCGGAGTGAGCCTCTTTCCCCTAGGGTTTTGATTCTAGGGCCCTGCCATTGCAACACTCTAGAATCCTTCCCTCTTGTCTTTAGCCTGTTTTTCCTTCAACTTTGTGTCATCTCCTTGAATGAATCCATATACCCTTAGGCACTGATCTTAGACACACAACGTTGAAGTCCTAGTGTTCAAAACAACTCTCAAAACTATGAATTTTGAAACCCTAACTAACCAAACTAACCCTAACTAGTCTGACGTCATAGTTGGTTATCTCATCTTGACGCAACAAATATTGATAATAAGTAATTGGATGATGGTCAAAGACATTTATTGAGTGAATGATTGATTGGATATATTTTTTTCTGCATCATCTCAATAGTTATTGGTGAATTGATACTTTTACATTGCTATATTGACAAAACGTTGATCTCATTAATATCTGTTGTTTCATTGCTTATATATAATTGTCGGATAGTCACATGAAGTATGTAACACACCCACTACAACATAATAAATTTTTTGCCTTTTCTCGAGGGACATAATCCCTGAATTCCTACAGGGGCTTAGCACAGGCTAGCTCTTCCATTTTTCCACCTCCATGTGATCGTCGGTTATGACCACCGACCAAACAACTAGGCGCCTTTTCGCATTTCGCGACTCAGCTATATAAGCGAGTCGATTCTTTCAACTCTGCAAACCCTGAAATGCCAAAAAGACTTCGATCAACAATTAGTCCCTTGGGATATGCCTTGGCCCGTATGACCACTTCTGTTAAGGTCCTAACCCGCACATAGGTAGATCAATGTATTCGGATGTAATAAAGGTCAATATTAATAAGACCTTTCAATAAAATAGAATAAGGCGGATGTAAGAAGACCT